>JARSSU010038585.1:0-34640 GCA_029619165.1 Eurosta solidaginis
CCGACGGTTTTGGTCGTGTTTTAGCAATCGTCCCCGTAAAAAAGTATCACAATTTGTTAATTAAAATTGTCCAAAATATATGGTTATTAAAGAGAGATGTAATTAAGTGCTCGTTTGAAAGTAAATAAGTATATTTCTTTGTAATATAAGAAAAAAAATTTTAAGCAGTTTTCGATAGCAGCTACTAAACTTTGTTTGGGTCCTAAGAAGTACAACAGTGCCAAATAGCATCCACAAAAAAAACGAACAAGAACAAGCATTTTATCAGGTGAGCGTGGCTGTGTATGTGCGTGCTGCTACATATCCTACTTGTAGACCTGTCACAATGGACGAATGTCAAAATCGTACTGTGCGCCGGAAGTTGATGTCATAGTACAGGTTTACAAGTATGATATGTATGAGAAGGAAGCAATTCCTTTCTCTTTCTAACACATTGCAGTTTGACACTTCGGTCAGTGTCAAACTATTGTGGAACTCAGTGGAACCTGCGTGGAACATGCGTTTGACACTGAACGAAGTGTCAAAATTACCGGGGTTGCTGTCGTTGGAAGCGACGCAGGGAAACAAAAAAAGGAGCGGAATATCAGATATGGGTTGCTGTGATGGTAAATTTTTTGAACGAATTTAGTATGAAAATGTAGTGCGCCTATATGGGTCCTACAGAAAATTATACAAAAGTCTTGAATTGGGGATATCTGAGGACGCGTAGTTATTCCAGTATTAAGAATACAAACACGGGTGCTAAGTTTTTCTACCCGTTCAAAAGTTCTCCGCGAAAAACAGTTTGAAACCGAGGTTGACTGCAATAACCCGTCCAAAAATGTGGAAAGAGAAATGAAAAGACGCGTTTTGTCCTGTTATCAATAGTCCAAAGGCGAAAAAGTATTCGAATTATTGGAAGCGAGGCAAAAACGCGTCTATTAATACCTCCCCCGACGTTTTGGTCGTGTTTTAGCAATCGTCCCCGGTAATAAAGTATCACAATTTGTTAATTAAAATTGTCCAAAACATATGGATTTTAAAGAGGGATGTAATTAAGTGCTCGTTTGAAAGTAAATAAGGGCATTTCTTTGTAATTTTACGATAAAAATTGTAAGCAGTTTTCGTTAGCAGCTACTACACTTTTCTTGACCTAGAAGTACAACAGTGCCAAATAGCATCCACAAAAAAACGAACAAGAACAAGCATTTTATCAGGTGAGCGTGGCTGTGTATGTGCGTGCTGCTACATATCCTACTTGTAGACCTGTACTATGTTCAATTATTCTGATAATTTGTTACGCGCAACCATAGTACAGGTCATAGTACAGGTTTACAAGTATGATATGTATGAGAAGGAAGCAATTCCTTTCCTTTTCTAACACATTGGATTTTGACACTTCGGTCAGTGTCAAACTATTGTGGAACCTGCGTGGAACATGCGTTTGACACTGAACGAAGTGTCAAAATTAACAGGTTGCTGTCGTTGGAAGCGACGCAGGGAAACAAAAAAAGGAGCAGAATATCAGATATGGGTTGCTGTGATGGTAAATTTTGTTAACCAATTTAGTATGAAAATGTATGGCACCTCTATGGGTCCTACAGAAAATTATACAAAAGTCTTGAATTGGGATATGTGAGGACGCGTAGTTATTCCAATATTAAGAATACAAACAGGGGTGCCAAGTTTCTCTACCCGTTCAAAAGTTCTCCACGAAAAACAGTTTGATTGCAATAACCCGTCCAAAAATGTGGAAAGAGAAATGAAAAGACGCGTTTTGTCCTGTTATCACTAGTCCAAAGGCGAAAAAGTATTCGAATTATTGGAAGCGAGGCAAAACCACGTCTATTAATACCTCCCCCGACGGTTTTGGTCGTGTTTTAGCAATCGTCCCCTGTAATAAAACATCACAATATGTTAATTAAAATTGTCCAAAACATATGGATTTTAAACAGGGATGTAATTAAGTGCCCGTTTGAAAGTAAATAAAGGCATTTCTTTGTAATTTTACGATAAAAATTTTACGCAGTTTTCGTTAGCAGCTACTACCGCTTTCTTGTACCTAAGAAGTACAACAGTGCCAAATAGCATCCACACAAAAAACGAACAAGAACAAGCATTTTATCAGGGGAGCGTGGCTGTGTATGTGCGTGCTGCTACATATCCTACTTGTAGACCTGTACTATGGTTGATGTATCAATTCAAATAAAAAAAGTTTATAATCAGCTGTTCCATGCTGCTACCTTGTATCGTTCCGCCATGCTAATTCCCCACAGAAAAGGTGTGTTACAGAATGTGTAGCTTTAACGATTATGTTGACGCTGAGATAATGTTAGTGTCCGTAACAACATACTGTTAGCGGCATACTTTTTCTGCAGCCATTCAACAATGGTGAGATTCTCAATAAATTTCGTATATAGGGCTTACTTATGCCAAATGCGGTTATACTTTGCTTGGCAATTAAAGTGCAGTATGCAGTGTAATGTAAAGCGGGGCATACTGTTAGCTAATTGCCTATTTACAATAATTGCTATGAAGATTAAAATTTTAATGAGCACCAAGCGCAATAAAACTAATGCGAGTATAGACACTATTTCGTAGCCCGAGAGTTGTAGAGTTTCATCTCGTTTGTGAACTATTTCATTTACACAGCTGAAAAAACGACCCCAGAGACTCTAGTTCTGGAGTTCTGTCCTAAGCCTGTTATCTTAATGAAAAGAAATGCTCAAGACATTTTTTTCTACTTTTATCTTGTCTTTTAGGATATGCTTTCCTAATTAATATTAATTTTCTTCATAAAATCGTTTCCGAGATTCGTGGCTTGAATTGGTGCTTTCAGCACGTATGAGAACCCAAGACTCGTGAAATATAAGGTATAACGTTAGAGAAGGAGGAGGAAAGTTCAGAGGAATTATAATTCAATAGTAACTAGTTAGTTCACGTGACTTACAGAAAAGCATTTGACGCAAATTAATTCAGAATTTGATAAACCGTAGTCTAACAAAAAAAAGGGTAATTATCTCATTCCAATGTCTCTATAGAACTACTAAAGAACCACATAAGTCAATAGCTCCAAGCATACTGGCAGAAGTATATATTACATGTGTACAGTAGCAATGCATCTGGTATGATTTGTAAAAAGTATTGATGAAACAGTCAACAGAAAATACCTGCAGATTTGGTGAGTAAGACTTCACCTCCCTTGTCCATCCCTATTAGCGTCAGTTATCGCGAAACAGGGATGGCTGCCGTAAATTTTTACCTATCGCCAGTTAAACATCTTCTATTGCTGTTCGTCGATGGCTATTCTCTTTACCTTCACGGCTCTTGTATACATTTATTGCATGGTAGATTATAACCAACAAAGCATGCGAGTGCAACTGCTGATAGGAATTTCACCACATTACATGTCTGATGAATATCAGAAAAGCAGGGGGTTTTGTAACATTTCGCATAGACGTTTACGTAGAAGTTGAAAAATTGCTGAATGGTGCTATCATATAAAAAAAGCTGTTACTTGCGTTAAAATTGGAAAATTGAGAGTCGAATTATTCCAGTAGTCAAATATCTATCCGTAATTTGATGCTTTACTGTTTCCCACTCTATGACAATCACTGAACTAACATCGTCATAATAGTCACATACGTTCAGCGAAGCGATTAAAGATAGAAGTCTACGATAGGGGTCAACTGCTAATACAGGTCCCCAAGTGTCGGGATGTTTGAAAAGGCGCGTTTTTGACATCAGTATCAATAATCCGATGGTGGGAAAAAAATTTGCCTCTTTCAAAAATATATTAGCAGAAGACTGAAACATGCCCACGGACCGCTCCGAAAATGGGGTGAGATCCATTGAAATTTTGAGGATAAAACTTTTTTACATGGACGCTTTTGGCTGCGCTTAGAAAATATTACTCTGGTTTGGTTACACCGGTTTGACGAGCAAAATTATATGCGCGCAAAACACCTTTTTAAAAATATCTTAGAAGAATATACATTTTATCCGCCTTCGGATTGTTGATACCAGGTTCAAAACGCGTCTTTTGGCATTTTTCCCAACAATTTTGGGCATACGTTACCAGTCGACTTATGGCTTAAACAGATACAATACGTCACAGCAAAGTTGGCTGCATTTATTCAAATGGTAACGCATAAAAGGTCGCATCCTGTTTACAATTTTCTACTCTTAACATACTGTGACGAATATTAGTGACACTAAGTGATACTCACATCACTAGTCTGATGCTAAGTAAAGGAATTCACAACAACAATGAAACAGACAGTCACTTGTATCTACATAAACGAATCAAGCATTATGTCTACACATATGTACGTACACGCAGCGGAGAAACAACGCACAACCACATGCATATATCTGAGATACTCCCGAAAGTATGCAATGCGAGAAGCTATAAAATCGTGCATCCGTAGTTACAGCTGAGTAATTTTATAGCTGATAACTAACTAGTAAGTTCTGGAAATAGAAGCGCCTAGAAATATGTCAACGAGGAAACCGCACAGTATAAAAGCAGCGACAGTGAAGGCACGACAATCAGTTTGATTAAGCACGCTATCTGTCGAGCAATAGAAGTGTTATTTTGAAAGTAGTCTAATAAAGACCATTTTGCATTATCGAATATTGAAGTTATTTATTCAACAGTTTAGTGATTCGAACGTTAGCAGAAGGTTGCAAATAAGAGGAATTCCAGCAAATTCGTTACAATGCTTTAACCAAGTCAAATATGTTGCATGTTATTTGTTGGCATTAATAATAAGCGTTGGTGAAAAATTGGTGTTTAAAATTAAGCGATGCTATTAGTTGACCAACTGTTATTATTTTGATGATGAAATCTACAATTTCATTACAAAGTTAAAGTATTTAGATCAGCCGTTATGAATCTCACTCTACGCCACGTACGTGCTGTCAGTGGAAAGCGTCGCGACCATGACGGATTGTATCTGCTTAAGCCATTAACGCCCCGATTTTGAGCGTTACCGGTAAAATAGTACCCAGAACATTATGTAACCGAATATCGCTTTCAGTTCTTATATCCGCGATTCTGGCGCAAGTGGTAACGCTGTCATCACCGAAAACTCGCCAGTGTCTGTGGAGAAATTTTAGAAGTACCCTACAAGAAACGCTGATAGTTTTACTAATACACTCAAACTTGTAATTGACAATGCTGATCCTGCGATGACGTAAACATTGATACTCAAATTTATGTCTGTTCCTTTGTTCGCTCACGCATATCAGCATGTTCCCAACGACAGCCTATAATCATGAAAAAGGACTCAAACTGGGAAAGCTTCGGACACCTGGTACAGAACAAAAGAACATACAGCAGATACCATTATGCATGTGAGACAGATACATAATTCTCAACGGAATTTTATGTATGCGAGAACAGTTTATTCCGATTTAATCATGTTGTCACTAGTGACTGTCATATGACAATCAAATGATTATCACGGTTGTTTTGTTATTTTTTAAATTCCGCCATTTTCAACCGACGAAAACCATATAAAAAATAAGTTTAAAAAATAAAAAAGATAGCATTTCAAAGCTCCATGCTAAAAGAAAAAAAATCGAAAATAATATTTAAAAATACCAAAAGCTGTCGGATGTATGGGGCGCACTCAAAAAATTGATACGCGAAAAATAATAGTGGTTAATGGTGATTCATTTTTAAATGTGTTTCCGCATGAGGAAAGAGCTCTTCTGTTGTTTTGTTATTTTCTGAATTTAAATTGAACATTCTGAACTCGAATTCTTATAAAACTATTTATTTTAAACAAATAAGAAACACGTATGCTTTTATCACGTACAAAATTAAAAACGTAATGAAATAAAGTAAATAAAAAGCAAAAATCATTGTTTCATTTTTGGCGGAATATATCAATGGTCATTTATGATAGTATAACAGTCAAACCTGATATCTACAGTAAACTATCATTTATGACACTTTTTGATAGTTAGAGTGTCAGCACTGATCCAGGAAAATGAATGAGAGTGAGCAGTACGGCTATATACTTAATCAGTAGGCCATGTTGGTGTATAAGAAGGAGACACAAACTCACACGTACACAGTTGTTTACATCACATTTGCTCAAGTCCCTTAAGTTTGTGATAGAAAGTTTGTATGAGACGCTGATCGTTAGGTTGACATTGCTGACAATCAGATGATAGTCATATAATAGTCAGTATTCTTGTAGGGTAGTTTTCTTCGCTTTCACGGCTGCCACTTTGGTCCATTTGGACCAAAAATGATCCCTTCCAACCCCATTTGGTCCGCTGGTCCCTTTCTTCAATTTTGATCCTTTTTAGGCACTAGCCACGATTGGTACTTTTCTTTCTTTTTCACTCAGGTAAAAATTCACAAGATTGCCCAAAAATTCGCCACACTTTCGTTAGCCCCATATAATTTTGAATTTTCTTAAATGCAACTCTTACCATAAAAATTGCTCAGTCAATAACATTTCACCTAGGATATAATTTTATGCCAGGCATTAAAAAGAAAAAGTGTTGGCACACACATTATCGTTAATTGTTGATGAAATAACCGACTAATCAAAAAAACTCTTGTTTTATAACAATATTTATAACGGCTAGATATTTCGATCGGTTATATAACACTATGTAAAATATATGAAAATAAAAATTGCTTCTCGCCTAGCATAGCTTAAAGCGAGCACTCTGCCGTGAGCCTAACACTTTCAAAACTTATACAAAGAAACTCTATGCATTACTTCTCGTTTGGCACGTTGATATTTAAATCTTCTCATCCAGCTCAATGAGTTCAAGGAATTCCAGGACTATTGTGGTGTTAAGCCACGCAAGGTAATTGAAAACTAGTAATTGCAAAAATTTTTAACTCGAGACAGGAGGAAGCAAATGCAAAAGAGATTTGATTTCGGAAGAAATGCTTTGTATAAAATTATTCCCGTAGGTGCTAGCAGAACCGCTGAGGCTTGGGATCAAAACTCACACTTGCTGAATCTAGGCTCTGATATGAAGTCTAAACGTCAAGGGAAAAAAGTAAGCATCTATAAAAATAGCACTAACAAAATTGCCTAGTTTCATTTATGATTTACTGAGTTTTCCACATACATAATTCGGCAACACCAAAACGCAAATTTTGAACCGTTTCTTACTAAAACCTAACTGCACTATACATTTTATTTCATTGCAATCAACAACATAATGCTAGAACCAAGAGCTTTGTGACAAAACTAGGTTCACAACGTTTGGTTGGTGAAAGACATTGACTTATCCTATGTCAAAATATAGTACCATTTTTGGTATATGCATATTATGCATGATAAGTTTCTACATAGGTATATTGAAATTTATTCTGTGAAAGAACATAATGTAAACAAATATATATAGCAAGAGGCAACAATTTTTTACTATTATCTTTACTTATCTGCGCTAACAATTCTTTATTTTTCAGTTTTGCCTTTTTCTAAACAACAGCTGTTGTGTAGTTATTGCGATGTAACCACCTACTTTTGTGGGTAAAAAATTATTCGGCTACTTTCCGGGTAGAATACCAAAATGGTGTAAAAGTAGCCACATGATTTCGTTACCGTGGTGAAGAATGTTGTTACCACACTAGAATCGGGGCGTAAAGGGCTAATTAAACTTCCTTAACACTAACGCCATAGTCGTAACCATACCCATATCCCATAACCATCTCCAATGTGATCGATTAATAGTGAAAAAAAAATAAATAAAAAAATAAATGTAAGGCGCGATAACCTTCGAGAGATCTAAGGCCGAGCTTCTCTTCCAATTTGCGTCGTGCTCCTCTTGATTTTCCCTACAAATTGGCCAGACGGGGCCTACATGTTTTATGCCGACTCCGAACGGCATCTGCAAGGCAGATGAGTTTTCACTGAGAGCTTTTCATGGCAGAAATACACCCGGAGCGCTTGCCAAACACTGCCGAGGGGCGACCCCGCTTAGAAAAATTTTCTTCTAATTGAAAAACATTATTTCTAAAATTTTGATGTTGCTTTGCCCCGGGTGCGAACCCAGGGCATACGGTGTGGTAGGCGGAGCACGCTACCATCACACCACGGTAGCCGCCAATCGTGAAAATTTCATAAAAATGAAGAAAACGCAAACAATTTCAAACATATACCACAAAAAATAAGTCTCTTAGTCAAAACGTATCCAAAACAATAAATAAAATCTACAAAAAAGTTAATAAATTCTCCAACTCAAATATTTTTAGGTTATGGATATGGCGAAAAACCAAAAACCAATTGGTTGGCTATGGATGGTTATGGCGTTAGCGTTATCGGCATGGTACCATTAATCGATTACATCCCATTAATTGGCCCTTCTTCTTCTTCTCAAGTCATTAAGGAAATTGGCTGTTTCTGCGTTATACTAGGTTCAAACACACACCAAATTGGCAATTTATACTATTTGGGCAATTTATTACGCAATTTGTCATATAATAAATTGTAATAATAAATTGCCAATTTAAAAAAAATTGCGTAATAAATTGTTTCAAACTGCAAATGCAACATTGTAAAGTGTGTTTATTGAGTATATTTTAACGTCAGTTACGCATGGCTGAACTATATGATTGGCTCATCTCATCAGCTGATTTTATGTCTTTCATTTCACTGGAGTAGGGATTGTCAAAAGAAGATGGAAAACTCAAAATGAAACCAAAACATTGAACACATTTTCTTACAACACACAAAAATTTCAAAGTTTTATGTTTTCATTCCATTTCATTCGCCCAATAATGTGCGTGTTCATTTTGACAGTCTGAACAAAGGTATGTTCTTGCTGTAGAGATGAGCCAACCAGCTATCAAATTACTATTGTGTAAGCTAAATCGAGTTGTATGAACAGCACTCAATTCAAATCGAAATTTCCTCAATTTATTTTTCTGTTTGAACATAGCATTACGCACTCAGCTGTGTTCAATGAGCATAAGCACATTTTACGTTGACTTCGAATTATAACAGAGCTCTGTATTTACATAGATAATAATGTTATTTCAACAGAGATCTTGTATTATCATTAGTTAAAAATTTATTTCAACACAGCTCTTGTATTTTACATAGGTAATAAATGTTAATGTATGGCAGCACTGCGTTGTTTTCGAACTGTCAAGTTGATGGATGCCAATCAGGCCCAGCATATTTTCAATGTATGTGGATTTGACAGCTGATTCTATAATAAAAAAGTTCAATGCATTGCAAGTTCGCTAGGATAAAAAAGAAATATATAAACTTTAGAACAATAAACATCGAAGTACAAAAACCTATTTAAATAAAGAATATAAGGCTGAGCACGTTAAAAATGGAACTACACTCTTATGCAAAAAGGAAGGTCGCAAAAAAATGTAAGCGAAAAATAAACTTATGCGAGGAGTGATGAATAACTTTTACATTTCGCTTTTAATTGCCAGGGTCAATTGAACAGAACGTAAACTTGTTGAGGCACGCATCGCAAATGATGGACTTTTTACAAGCAAACCAACCGCCAGTGTAGCTCCTTGGAAGTGAGTAGCAGATTTGCTTACGTGACACCCCATTACGATTGAGTTGTCTAAATTTTATTTACAGAAAAGTTTTAAGTTTGGCCAAGTTGGACGACTATAATGTATTCTTTGTGCGCAAACATGGTCGAATATGGTAAACAAGTACAAACAATACAAGGTATGAGAATAATTAATTCTGTTTTGAAAAGCGAACTATGAATCGCTATTCTCATCTTGAAATAGTTAATTATATTACTTCTATGCTCCTCTAGTTACTAGTTTTTCATTCGCCGAATAAATGCTACAAAATTAAGACTAACGGTTTGGAGCCCAATTTTTGGAGGCAGCTAAATCGGTCAAGATATTCACGAATATAGTCTCTCTCGAGCCTATTAATACTGAGCCTATTTCTCGTTACTTCAACTCGAAACCATTGAGATGTTAGATTCCATGTAATTCGGTTTAATTTGTATTCCGTCTATAAAAATTCCGTAATTTAAATAACGATGTTTAAACCGCCCCTTCCATTCCATGGATGAAAGGGTCGACTAAGAAAGTCAAAATGCTAGTACAGTAACAGGATATACTAAGCTTAATTGCTAAACCTGGAGGGAATGCCTTCAGAGATATTTCTGTGTGAGATTAATTGATTGTTTATTCCAACAAAGGTAGTCTCTACTTTTTAATAATGCAGCAGCTTCCAAGAAATTATGTTAGATCACAACAAAAAGCATTTAGTAGTCGTCACATATTCTTTAAGAACGCGCGAGCTCTCGTATGCAGACTAGAAATGTCCGCAACTATTTTGTAAGTTTTTAGGGCATCGTCCACAATGATCTTACGATCACTCGAGGCAGACAGTAAACCTTTCGAGTTATATTTAGAGTGAACTCCACTCACTCCTTCTGTGTAGCCCCTTTTAAAAGCAATTAATCAATGATTTATATATCTTTTTTTTCTTACAGCAAATCGCTTGGATCCACTACCAAATGGAGCAAATGACCCCGAAGAAATTCGAAAACTTACAGAAGAATGGAATTTTTTCAACCAATACATTATTTTATGTTACACAAAACAACGAATTTGCATTCTTATGCACTCCCATAACAATACGACTCCCTCAAAACTCAGCAGCATCAGCAGAATGAACGACAGGATATCGTTATTCATCATCGCCTGATATTCATACCGTTTATAGCAGTGACACGAATGATGGTTATAATACTTCCAACTATCCCAAAGAGCTGGAGATCAAAACGAACACAGATCATGATTTTTATACCAAGAAAAATGGCTGCCGTTAAATTACTTCGCTGACATTAGCAATGATACACAAGAGTCCATGCTAATCGAACAGCCTATTATAGGCGATGGTGTCACACAAGGTATAGAACAAATAAGGTTACATGTAGCAGGGGAACAAAATTGTTGTAATGAAAATGGAACCACCGCAAAGCGACGATGAAAAGAGTGCAGTACCACAGCTACGTCAAACGACCCATTTGACTACAAATATACAAATGCCTGGGCCATCCGGCGTGGGTGGTGGAAGAAAACGTCAGAGGGATGTTGCAAAAAAGGGAGCTGAGTGAAAGGGATCGGTACTATCGACACAAAAGACATTTCAATCGTCGTCTAGAGCGGCGTTTTGATGCAATATTAAATGTATTCGGACAAATAGTCAAAGCAGAGTATCCAAATATTAATGTGAGCCCTATAGTGGGTGCTGCGACGCAAGGTTTTACGTTTGTGAAATCAACTGTTCAAGAGTGAAAATGATGACAGCGGAGATGAAGATAATGGCTCATCATCCGATACAGAAAAAAATGCAATTTTCTGCTAGAGCATACGATCAAGTGAATGAGGAAATATAAGTAGTGGACAGTCAAAGCTATAGAACAGCGTTGGCTGTATAATCAAGTATATTTTTTGTGAAAATAAAAGATTCTCTATTTATGTGCGCGTTTGTCTTTAAAAAACCAAATAAAAAACATATTTTATTATAAACTAAGTTTTAAATTTTGGAACACCAGAACAGATATGACAAGTCCTCAAGTATCTACTAGCAGCACTTGCGGCAAAGACAAAGAAAAGCTACCCCAGCGGGTTAGGGGGTCAGAATATTCCCGCGGTAGGTATGCCTGTCGTAAGAGGCGACTAAAATACCAGATTCAAGGGGCTGTGTAGCGCAACCCTTCAGGATGCCAGCGCAATATATAGCTTCTCCAAACCCAATTGTCAACCTCATCTATCCGCGACAAATCCTGTTTAACTAACAGACGAGGCTCTGGCGACCCCAAGCTCCTCATGGAACTTGGGAGTGGGGAGGGAGGGGATAGCCTGAAGGTTTAATGTGGCCACATAAATCGTTCCCGAGATGGTCGGCTAGCACCTTAATGGTGCTGTGGTACCGGAGCGTACCGGATCTGTATCCGGCAAAGAACCATTACATCGATAACACTCCCCAAAGCCTTCGGGGAGCAACCTTATCGCTACAACAACAAAGAAAAGCCGAAGAAACAGTTTCATTCAAATGGTGAAGCAATAGGTTATGTGAAATACCAAAAACCGTAACATCCTATCATGCTCATGAATAAACTTCAAAAAAGGAAAGTGGGTAGAATATAAATCTTTTACAGACAACCGCTTTGCTGCCCTCCCTATCTCGACTGATGCCCGCCAAGGGGAGCGTGCCTTCCGTAAGGTCATTGAATCCGCCTCGGCACGTTTCATTCCCGCCGGGAGAATTCCCGAAATCCGGCCCCACTTCCCGGCGGAGGCCGCAAACTTAGCGAGAGAACGTGACCTTATAAGACAGCTTGATCCAGGCGACCCCCAAATAAGGGATATAAACCAACGCATCAGATTGAATGTCGACGAACACAAGCGGGCGAAATGGGAGGAGCACCGAAGAGGTTGTAACCTCTCTACCGGTGTGGGTAAACTTTGGTCCACCGTAAAGTCCCTATCGAATCCGACTAGCACAAAGGACAAAGTTTACATCGCCTTTGGCGACAAAGTGCTGTCGGATGCGAAAAAATGCGCGAGCGCTTTCTGCCGACAATATTTAATGCATCCTACGGTCGACAAAGATAGACGGAGAGCCAATAGACACGCACATAAACACAAATTCAGCGCGTCACCAATCACCATCACCGCTAAAGAGGTTGAGGACGCCATTGGTCGCGCTAAACCATCCAAAGCAGTGGGCCCAGACGGCATAGCCATGCCGATGCTTAAAAGCCTAGGGAAAGAGGGTTTCAAATATTTAGCGCATGTCCTCAACCTGTCTCTTTCCACCTTTGTCATACCCGAGAAATGGAAAATGGCCAAGGAGGTCCCGCTACTAAAGCCTGGGAAACCAGCTAACATAGGTGAGTCGTATCGTCCGATATCTCTCCTATCGCCAGTGGCAAAGACGCTTGAAGCCATTTTGCTCCCTTATTTCCAAGCAAATTTGCAGCTAGCCCTTCATCAGCATGGCTTCGAAAACTCCTAGCACTACCACCGCGCTAAATGCCATTAGCACCCAGATAAATTGCGGTTTAAATCAATACCCCCACCATAGAACAGTACTCGTAGCGCTAGACCTATCAAAAGCTTTTGATACGGTCAACCATGGCTCGTTACTGCAAGACCTGGAAGGGTCTACCCTTCCCCATGTCTTAAAATGTGGACCGCAAATTATCTGGGTTGTCGGCAGGCATCGGTGCAATTTAGAAACGAAACATCAAAACCAAGGAGAATTAAACAAGGGGTGCCACAGGGTGGTGTCCTATCCCCACTTTTGTTTTAATTTCTACATATCTAAGCTACCTTCACCACCGGAAGGAGTCACAATCGTTTCCTACCCCGATGACTGCACAATAATGGCCACAGGCCCAGGCTCAAAGATCGATGCGCTATGCAATAAAATAAACGGCTACCTCCTTGATCTCTCCAGTTTTTTCGCCTCGCGAAGCCTGGCATTATCACCGACTAAATCTTCCGCGACCTTATTTACAACATGGACGTCCCAAATGTCGACCATTTTGAACATCCACGTCGATGGCACTACGCTACCGACTGTCCTACACCCCAAAATCTTGGGTGTGACGGTTGATCTTTGATCAGGATCTACATTTTGGTGAGCACGCAGCCGCAATTGTTCCGAGAATTCAGAGCCGTAACAAAATCCTCAAATCCCTCGCTGGCAGTACCTGGGGAAAAGATAAAGAAACGCTCATGACTACATACAAAGCAATTAGCCAGCCGATTACGTGCTACACGTCACCCATATGGTCGCCAAGCCTAAAAATTACCCACTGGAAGAAACTACAGGCCTGCCAAAATACTGCTCTCAGAATCGCCACGGGCTGTCTTCTTATGTCCCCAGAACACCATCTGCATAATGAGGCGAGAATACTCCCACTCAGGGAGAGAAATGAGATGCTGACCAAACAGTTCCTGTTGAATACCCAGAAACCTGGGCATCCCAACAGACATCTGATTGATGAACCAGCACCGCCTAGGGGTTTAAGGAAACATCTCCGTAAGCATTTTGAGGAAATACGGCACCTGAGAACCCAGCCGTATGAAGCGAAAAAACACAAGCAGATCCTTGATGAACTCCATAAACAGGCGTCGGACCTTTATGTCGGGAATTGCCCGGTGAATCCAGTACTTAAAGAAAAGTATCCAAAACTCGCGGAAGAGGAACGCATACTCCCCAGGGAAACGCGTGTCACTCTTGCTCAACTTCGTTCTGGATACTGTAACAGGTTAAACTCTTACCTATCCAGAATCAACCCCGACATACAAAATGTATGCCCCGCTTGCAATGTGTCCCCACATGACACCAACCATCTCTTTAATTGTATGTGGAACCAACGCCTCTAACACCCCTTTCCTTATGGTCCACCCCTGTTGAAACAGCAAGTTCCTTAGACTCCCGTTAGAAGATATTGATGACAATTCGTGATCGGTCGCGGCTATTAGGTGGGGCGAGCATTGCTACAACAACAACAACAATATAAGGAGGCATCTCCGTAAGGACTACGAAAAGATATGGCACACAAGAATTCAGCCCTTGCGTCGCTTGCTCTTAAACAGTATTAATTTGACTTGTGACGCTATTTTGAAAAAAAGTGAACAAATTTTTGGTTTCGTTCAGAAGTGTGATTTTTTAATAGAAACGGTTTGTATTTTGAATGTGTTATTTTGACAATTGCCATTTTTTTTATTTAATTTCATGCAAAAATTTATTGGTTTATGTTTTAAATTGTTTTCGAAAATGTCATGCCCAAATATTGAACATTATTCCAATACTATAAAAATGTTAAATGCAAAGACAGGCCCACCATACAAGGTTATAGCCCATAACGTCTTTTACGATTTAAAGCCACTCCCAGAAAGGTGGGGCCAAAATTTTTCCACCAATGAAGACAATCAAAAAATTTTATGGCGTGACATTAAAGTCTTGCATGTTAATTAGAAAAACATGGACTGTTTTTTTTTAATAAAACATCATATAAAGATACCAATTAACAAAAAGTGTGTGTAACAAAAATCAGCTCTACGCTTTTTCCAGCTTTGGGTTGTGTCGAGTAAGTATTTTAGATAAAATTTATATGTAAAGCACAGTAGAATTGAAAAATCTTTTTTCGAATTTCTTTTTTTGTTTGTAACAATGGTTTTAATTTTTCTTTTATAATGACTTATTCCAGGTTATGTTCACTCTATTTGGAAAGGCTAAAACTACCCATCGTAAAGCAGCGTGACACACAGCAATTAATTAAAAAGCATCATATACAAAACAATCATTATAAGGCTTATTATAAACACCTAATAAGTGATTAGTTTAATGCCACTCTTTAAATTAAAATTAAATTAATTTAATTAATATATTAAAAATATAATAACGTAAACCGTAGGTCTAGTCCTGCTAAATTTTTCTGTTTCTATTTTCTATTTAGCTGGAAAAAGGAGACTTTGAGTATATCTCAAAAAACATTTTTCCACTTAAAGAGTCACAATTTGACATAATACACACCAGTTCACGAAAAAATTTCAAATAAAGAGTCACAAGTCTAAATTACCTTTTATTGTATAAATAACGGCTCAGACTAAAATATCTTAAGCTAAATCATTTTCTAAGATGGTTATTTTTACTGGGGAACTCAATTTGAATATTAAATCGCAAAAATGTATGTAAAAACATTTTTTACATCTTCTGAACATTTGAGATTTTTTGAGTTGTGACTGTTTTTGATTTAGTGTGCGATATGTTCACGAAAATAAACTTTTAATGGACCATCAGTCTGGTTTCAGACCAAAAAGAAGCTATACTACGGCACTTATTTCTGTGGTGAAGTAAGATATACGGAGCGAATAGATGATAACTTCACGGCTTTCCTAACCCTTCTTGACCACTTCAAAGTCTTTGACTCTATTGACCATACTCTACTATGTAAAACCTGGAAAGCATGTTTAATTTTTCCAGTCATGCAACCAACCTAATCAGATCTTATCTAGACGGCAGAATGCAGGCAGTATGTGTAGATAGTAGAAGATCAAACTTGTTAGACGTTTCGCGAGGTGAACCCCAAGGGTCAATCCTTGGTATTTTATTATTTGTATTGTACATTAATGACCTGCCTCGTGTCCTTAAGTATTGTGACGCCCACATTTATGCTGACGATGTTCAATTGTATACATGCTGTCCTGTCGATTGTATGAGTTCATATATAAGTAGGTTGAATCATGACCTTAGTCAAATAGGTGTATGGGCGTCTATGACCGGTTTATGTCTAAATCCTAGAAAGTAGAAATTTATTGTCATCCGCAGAAAGCCGCTAGCTACAAACTTGGGTGTTGAATGATGAAGTGCGAAAATCCAATAAACATATCAGACGCTATTTTATAGTTTCACAAATAAGCATCAGATGTTTGAATATAAGGGCAAGTGATTTTTTCCGAACCTTCTTATACGTACATATATCTTCAACTTAAGTATGAGCTGAGAATCATTTTAAAGAAGTATTTACTAAAGGGTTTGCATCACTGATTTCGCTTATTCTTTCAGCCAATCGGGATATAGAATTTCTGAAAAAAATCGGCACCTTTTTCGGGAAACTTGCTTTTTTAACAACTTGAGGACAATTTGAAAACATGTTCGCCTTGGTCGTTTGTTTAAAGTCATTGTTCTTTATCAATTTTTGGAAAAAAATTATGTGAAGAAGCAATTAAATTTATTATATAACATTTCTTTTAGTGTTTTAATAGCTTAGTGAATTCGGTGATACAAAATCCGTGTTAAGCTGGCATTGAAAGCGCCTGTTTTCTCAAATAACTTTTTGAACGGTTAGAAAGTGTTAATTTCGCAATTGGAGTTTTATAACTGGCAGTGATGCGCATCCCTTGATACCCCTTTCGACCATATCTGACCAATTTTCGAGATGAACAATAAATGTCCTAGACAGTCTTAAAAGAGTAGACGATATAGTAACGCGCCGAACGCCGCCGCCACCGCCATCGCACCGATATTTTAGACATTCGGCGGCGGCGTGCGAAAAACGACGAAAATCGGCGGCGGCGTATATCTCTAATACCTACAAACATAAATAAAAATTCCATGTACTTTGTTTTTGTAATTCGGTGGACAAATGTCAAAATCGTACTGCGCCGGAAGTTGATGTATCAAATCAAATAAAAAAGATTGTAATCAGCTGTCCCATGTCTCCATCATAAGCGGGATATTCTGCAAACGCTACCCTTTCATCCTTTTAAAAACCAGCCTTAAATAAATTTCTTCCAATTTAACCGCATTAAATCGGAATTGAGAGCAAACTACAAAGCCGCAACAAAGGCTTACAGCCTTCGAATATTTTTATTGGTGCTGAAACCCACCATTTGAAGAGCAATTAGTAATGGAGTGAACTTCATTTATCTATTAGAACCTATACATGCCCGCATGCGGAGGACGCCCGGCTGAAACGAAATACCTCTCCTCAAGTACTCCTTATTAAACTCATATACGACCATGCTCCCTCCCATCCTCTTCAAAAAATGTGCGCTGAAGAAATTCGAGAAACAGCTGTTTTTTTGTTTTTTTTTGAGTCATAAGTCACCTTTTCATAGACCGGGTCACATATGGTGAATTTTAGTTTTTGTTCTATCTTTCGGGGCACCCTCCTAAAAATATGCCATAGATCAGAAAATGATTATTGCAAAGTTTCAGAGCAATCCGATAATGTTAAAAGGTGCTTCATTGAGGTCAAAGTTAGGAAAAACAGCGATTTTTCCAAAAAAATTTTAGTGTTTCGTCAGTAAAAGTGAAGCCATTTAATGCCAGGAACTTGACGTCTATGGACATTACCATTGATATTGTAATGTCCATAGACGTTTGCATGGAAATTAAAAATTAGGGATATCTACTATGACCTGATCTTATAAATGCTAAATACTGCTAAAAATAACCGTTTTATAAAAGTATTCTTAAGATCAGTCAAGTTTCCTGGCATAAATGGTTTCACTTTACTGCCGAAACACAAACAATTTTTCTGAAAAATTGCTGTTTTTCCTAACTTTGACCTCAATGAGGCACCTTTTAACATTATCGGATTGGCCTGAAACTCTGTATGTATCATTTTCTAATCTATTGGCATATTTATGGGGGTGCCCCAGCGGAAAGTCTAAAATTGATTTCTTGTGGCCACCTGATCATGACCTTGATGATGCGTTAGTCCTCTGAGCTAATTAAATGCTAATATGCTTTGAAATCAGAGTTATTGTATTATGTAGCTCAATTATCGAAGAACTTTTAGACTGATGAATTAAATAAATAAAAAACAAAGAGTCGCACGTGCAGTTTTTCAAGTTGAAAACTTCTTAATGAAATTCAAATAAAGTATCATGCAATTACAAGTTATGTACACACAGACAATATACGTAAATGCATGCATATTCTATTTAAGATTTTTCATAAATAAAATTGCTTAATTCGAACAATTCTTATGAAATATGAAATGGAAATAATTTGAGTAGAATGAAAGACTTTTTTTGTATACACACAAGAAAAAAATTTACTTCATTTGCATTCTCAAAGAAAACAAATTTCCCAGTTGGTACATTAGAGTGGCTCGGTGCCCATATGGAATAAATAAAATTGCAAAAACCGCCCATAAATTTTAAGCTTAGGTTGAGATTGTGTCGGAGCAAACTTTTATGTATGATTGTGAATACCGCCGAGCTGTGGAGAACATAGGATTCAGCCCGCTACATATACGGTTCTGTCTACCGTAAGTTACCGACAAAGCTTGCACGGTTTTGCCAAAGACGCTGAGCAACACCTTCAGAGGTTATAGGCTTTAGATTCAGTAAGTGTGATTTTTAAAATATACACTTTTCTGGGAAAGTGTACATTTCAAAACTCATACTTACTGAACCTAGCAACAAATTAGTTTAGTCATTTCAACAGAATAGAAATTCTCGCTCTTAAGTTAACAAAATTCTGTAAATTGACAGATTCCTATCAATCTAACTGATTTTTCTGTTAACACAACTGATCTCACTGGTCATTTCAACAGCGATCAACATTCAGTACATGAGCAAATTTCAAAGAAATTTTACGCTCACTGCGCTAGCCCCAGCTTCGTAAAGATTGGGAATGGCCTTTTCGAGCGGAAGGAAACTCACTCATCATACACTGAAAGAAAAAGACTCGTAAAATCAACCAAAATACGGTCAATTCAACCGCAATTTCTGTCAATTTTATCCATCGCAACAAGATGTTGAATCAACTGCGCACAAATCGTTGATTCGTAATTGACGTTTTAGTAGTCAAATGAACAAAAGAAAGTTGTTGCGACAGCTATGTACGAAAGTACCTATGTTGCCATATACATACATACGTAAATATGTGAATACATAAATACGCATGCTTGCTACATATACATACATATGTACACACTTACTAACCGAACTTCAATTGCTGGCGTACATCAAATATGCTGGCACACATTAAACATTATACACTTTATTATTTTGTTTATTAAACGCACTTTCACCAATTTTATATTTTATAATTTATTTTATTTATAGTTTTGAACTTCGCTTTGCAAATAGAAATGAAAATAGTAGTCACAAAACTGATTCTCAATTCTTTCGGTTGCAGCTCAGCTCATTCTCAATTTCTTCTCTCGCCTGTATTGCCACACCTGATTGTTTCGGACAAAACTTGTAGTATAAATGTTTGACATAACATTTTAAATAGAGAACTTGTAAGTTATAGAAAAGTAAGGAATCAAATCGCAGGAAGGTAATTCACCATGGAGTAACTTACATGTAATTCGGCAAGTTTAATTCTCGTAACACTTTAAGTTGAAACGATTCCAAAACAACTCAAACTTTTATGTTGTCGGAAACATCAACATTAAAAAATTATGTTTTTTATTATCTTATCAGATTCGTTCACGTGAGTGAAAATTCGTAAAAACTCGAACAATTTTACTAACTTTGGAAAAATCCTGTTCGTTCAAACAAAACTTTTGGCAACAAAGGGGCGCAATTTTGCATTTCGCTTGGAGGAGAAGTTGTAAAATTGTACCCGATATATAGGTGTCTCTGTATCGCATAATTTTTTGCAGTGTTATGCACAGTAAATTAAAAAAGGTTTTTTTCGTTTTGTATTGATAACTGAAAAACTAGTTTTTGTTGTTTTCCAAATTTGTGTGGTTTTCTTATTTTGGTGTTTTTTTAACAAGTGGCACCATCGTCATAGGTACAAGTAGAGAGCGCAGTGAGCGTAAAATTCTCTTGAAATTTGCTCATGTACTGAATGTTGATCGCTGTTGAAATGACCAGTGAGATCAGTTGTGTTAACAGAAAAATCAGTTAGATTATTAGGAATCTGTCAATTTTACAGAATTTTGTTAACTTAAGAGCGAGAATTTCTCTTCTGTTGAAATGACTAAACTAATTTGTTCGCTTGACAAACGGTCGAATTAACCATATTCGATCAATTTCACCGAATCTCCGTTAAGTCAAGAACGACAGAACCGATTTGTTGATTTTACTAGCACCATTTCTTTCAGTTATCTGCCTGAATGAAGCCCCAGTACTGATACTTAGCATAGACTTGACATGACTTAGCTGTAAACCTGGCAACTTAGCCACGATTATACTCCACTTGGCGCATAAAATCTGGCATCATAATCAACGTTGAAATTTATTTTAAATAAATGTCAATTTGTATGACAAAATGTCAAATGAAATGGAAACACCAAATGGCATCTCAAAATGTAAACGTCACTAGAACTATATAGAAAATCAAAATTCAACAGACTTCTAAGTCAAGTTAAGTTTTGAGTAATCAGTAACATGCAATGTTCATTTAACAGAACTGTAAGGACAGTTCGCAAGCCAAGTCAAGTCTATGTTAAGTATCAGTAATGGAGCCTTGATGGAAATTTCTACAAAAGATGTGATGGCACTTTGTGTATGCGAAAGGAAAGTTCTCCGGGAGATCGAAAGTCCAACCCTTGAAGAAAACGGCGTGTTTGGAAGGAATTTTAATGAGCTGTATGAAAACTAAGCAGATTTGAAAATAGTGTAATAATAAAACCCCCAGCTTCACTTCCTAGGTCATGTTATAGGAATGGTTTTAGTCGCTGCGGCTCAGAAAAAATTCCTCGACACCAAGAATTCGTAGCAGAGGAAGGGGGATCATCACTGAGCGGGTTAGGGGGTTTAGATATACCCGCGGCAGGTATGCCTGTCGTATAAGGCGACTAAAATACCCAATTGATTTCAACGGCTTGCCAGCGCAATATATAGCTTCTCCACCTCCATTGCCACCTCACCTACCCGTGGCGAATCTTGTTTCTTAAACAGCCGAGGCTCTGGCGATCCCAAGTTCCTTATGGATGTAGGGGGTGGGAGGCCGGTATGGTCTAGAAGGTTTCATGTGATCATACCCAATCGTTAATGGTGCTTGTTAACGGCAAAGGGCCATCAACATCGCCAAGGCCTTGGGGGAGTATCCTTATCGCTACAACAACAACGAGACATAATCTCTCTGTTGCTCCTGGTTGGCGCAACAGAAATGAAGTTGTTATTCATGGCCAAATGTCCAAGCGCTAATTAATGATGATGGTATCTGACGTTAAGATTTAAACATGGGTGCCTTAGCTCGAATACCGCCAAAACTTCGTGTAACTTCCAAAACTCGACAAAATTCTATCAGTTTTTAGGAACTCGCCCGAAGTGTTTGCTTTCGGTACTTCGAAATTATAACAACAACGATCTGAATCCTTGTGAGCGGTTTCCATTTTCCGAGACCCCCAAATTTTCTATTTCAAAATTTTCGAAACTGGTGACTTTTTCGAAGATATAGAGTTGGCGCCTCCGAGATCGAAGACTATATGACAACCTTAGAAACAGCACAAAACTTTCACATGCCGACATACATGGACGTTGGTTTAACGTGGTTCCAAAGCATTTATTAAAAGCAACAAATGAAATTTGTTGTTGCATCATAAAAACAAGCAAAGATAAGTGATAGAACAATAAATAAAAAAAATGTTTAAGTTAAACGGTTTTATTGAAAACAATACTTACATTAAAGAGTAATAATAATACTAAAATATAGAAAATAATTAGGTAGGTCCTAGGTACAAGTCATCACACTCCTCATCAATCTAGGGCGTTTAATTCTAATAGTCATAAGTAAGACCAACTGAACCTTAATCAGGTTATGCTACGCCTCACATTTTCAGAAATTTCACGCGCCCAACGGTTTTATTTAATTGTCTGATCAACGCCCTAGATTAATGAGGAGTGTGATGACTAGTACCTAGGACCTACCTAATTATTTCTATCTTTAGTATTATTATTACTCTTTAATGTAAGTATTGTTTTCAATAAAACCGTTTAACTTAAACATTTTTTGTTTATTATTTTATTATACTGAAATTTCACTAGCAAAATTTGAATTTATGTGCTCCAAAGTATTTTGACGTCTCTTCTAACGGGACTAGAATTTTTATACTGAAATTTCACTAGCAAAATTTGAACTTATGTGCTCCAAAGTATTTTAACGTATCTTCTAACGGGACTAGAATTTTTATACTGAAATTTCACTAGCAAAATTTGAACTTATGTGCTCCAAAGTATTTTGACGTCTCTTCTAATAATTTCACTAGCAAATTTGAACTTATGTATGTGCTCCAAAGTATTTTGACGTCTCTTCTAACGGGACTAGAATTTTATACTGCAATTTCACTAGCAAAATTTGAACTTATGTGCTCCAAAGTATTTTGCTGTCACTTCTACCGGACTGTATATAATATTTGTTCAAAGAGCCAAATCGGACAGACAAGTACGAGTTTTTTGAATTCCGACACCTGGCGTGAATTAAAGCGGTTTATATTTCTGTATGTCAAATATGATTTCCAAATATGAGCCAAATCGGACCACAAATACGATTTTTGTGAATATCTCGATCCTTGCGCCACCTAGCGACGATTTTTTTCATAGGTCGCTGTCATGGAAGCTCAACGTGGAGGAGAGGGTGAAGAAGGCTTCAAAGGCACTTTATGCATGTAAAAGAATGCTAGGGTGTACGTGGGGCTGGATTGAGGCAATAATCTCACATAATACTTCATCGAAAGGGATTCTGGAATGCAAACAGGCAACGAAAGGCCGATGGGTTGGCAAGGGAGGCCCAGCACTCATGGAATCAACGGTAGACGTTGAAATCAAAAGAAGACAGGAGTTGCATATGATACATAAAGCATGAAAGACGTGGACAGAAGAACGGGCTGCAAAATTTCTAAGATCATGTGCAAATAATACGATATAGACTTACAAGTTTCTCACATCTCTAAAACGAAATGAGTAAATGCTCATAATGGGCATGCGTTCTGGCATCACATGCTTATAAGTAAGACGTCGTTAGTAACAGCAGTCTGGGAGTTCCGAGCTGCAGGAAGAACGGTTGAACACGTCTGCGTTCATGTTTACAGGTCGCGAAGTCAAGGATTCAGCTACTTAGCCAGGCCCTTAAGAAATGGCTTTTATGTTAAAGTCAAATTGAAATGCCTTTGGGCTGCATGATAATAGGATTCTGAGCTCATAAAAGCAAGGATGGAAGCAAAATAAGAAAGAAAACTGAAGTAAAAAAAGAAAAGACAATAGGAATAAGAAAGAAAACAAAATAAAATAGAAGGAACGAAAGGAAATTGAACTAGATCCGAGCAAATACGAAACTGAGTTCAACAGGCAACGAAATGCAACCTGAAGCCGTAATCACGCAAACTGAAACAGGAACCGAAGCAAGAATCAAAACCAAAACAACAGTGGGAACCGGCGAAGAAAATTACTTTTGCTATTGGGTAAATTTTCTTTTGCGAACTTCTTTTGCTGCGAAATTTGACTTGCTGAGCCGAAGAAAGCGTCTGCAAAGACGTCGGGTGCAGACGCTTTGTTAACTATTTCAGTCGTAGCTGGTTATGAGACAGTCCAAACCTTTCAGTCAGTAATTTAAATACATATAGTAGTCGTTGGGCTACCAACTGTCCCATCGTACATCCGATTAGCACCATTTCAAAGGTAGTAATAAACACTGTTGGCGGCCGCCGTGGTATGGGTGGTAGTGTGCTCCCGTCTACGACACCGAAGATCATGGGATTCAAGTCACGGGAAAAGCAACATCAAAAATTTAGAAGCAAGTTTTTTTAATAAGAAGCTTTTCTAAGCGGAATCGCCCTTCGGCAGTGATTTGGCAAACACTCGAGTGTACTTTTGCCATGAAAAGCTTCTCATTGAAAACCTCATCTGCCTTGCAGATACCGTTCGGAGTCGGCGTAAAACATGTGGATCCCATCCCGCCAGTTTGTAGGAAAAATTTAGAAGAGCACGCGCAAATTGGAAGAGAAGCTCGGCCTAAATTTTCTTCGACATTATATTTTTATTTATTTAATTAAACCTGTAGTGTGCGAATGTCACTTTGCGTGACTGTCTGCTATTTTTTCGGCAGGCAACGCTTTCAGTCCCGCTGAGCTGAAGCCAGCTAGAAAGACAAAGGAAACAGAAGTGCTGCTAAACTTGTCCTAGTTAATTATTAATCAATAAATTTGTCACAATAATCGAAGCTAACGCAATCTAATTAATAATTATTATGATTTCTAATCATTATTTGACGTGTATCATCAGAGCTTAAGTATCTCAAACTATAACTGAAATGAAAAATGTACAACTGATTCCAGGAATACTAGTCGAGCACTACTCTCGTTGTAACTAGTTGCTTTATATTTACATGCATTTATGGCTACATGCTGCCACAAAACATTATACTACAAATGAAGGAGTGTAAAAAAGAAACACAAGACAATTGACTGCTTTTTGGCTACAACAACAACAAAAATAAGACGCTGCTGTGCGCACCTCAGCTGGTTTTGATGAAAACGTGACGTAGCATAAATCCTCATACACCTTTCCATCCTCTTCAATATAAATATCATTCAAATATTCATGACCAGCCACTTCCCTCGCTGTTGTTTGATAATTCCAAACTGTTGCCGCTAAACGTTGTAAACTTTGGTTATCACTGCTGCTGCTGCACGCCCCAATTGCATTGGCAGCCCATAAACTGTCACCAACCGAAGAGCCACTTGCAGAAACTCGACTATTATTTAAACCACTTAAATTACTCAAAGTGGTACTGCGTGTATGTGGTGCATTCGTTGATGAAGGATTGTAGCTAGATGCCATTGTAGTCCCAGAGCTACCACTCTTAACCGAAGTTTGTTCATCATCAAAGTTTTCAAATAAATTTGAAAATAAATCCTCCTCATAGTCTTCGGTGTGCCTCAGTGCCATTTTCGATTGTTATATCGCTATTATCTTCCTCGACGGATAATGAGTCGCTATGCGAGATTCGATCCAATAATCTGATGGACCATCAATGCTAGCATTCTTTTGGGTTCGCTGTTAGCGACGCATGTGGAAACAAATATGAGGAAAAAACACAAAAATACAAAAACACACCAACATCTCATTGGGTCAAACACGTGCATACGTTTATATGTATATACGTCCGTCGTTTGATAAAAGTTGATGGATTATTCAGGTCTCAATTCGTTGATACAGCGATTGATTGATTGATTATTTAGTTAATTGATAAATTCATTCATTATTAGCAGCGGCAGCAGCAAAATTAAAATACATACGAAATTGGATGCGAAAGTAGAATAGAGATCAGAAGTAGAATAGAGATCGGAGAATATTAAAGATATATAAATATGCATAAATTTTTGTTTCATAGACAAGATGTATAGACTTAATAATAAGTACAACATTTTAAATGGAGTTTTAACAATTTAACACGGCTAAGAAAAATTTGCAAGTTTAAAAAAATTGTATTTAACTACTTTCCTTCAAGCAAAATTCACTAACGAAACTCAGAACTATAGAGTATGTATTAGAGATTATGTAGTAGGATACATACACATGTGCACATATAGTTTAGGCTAGTAGTCCACACCAGGCCTTATGAAATTTTCGGGCATTGCAGACATTCTACTGGGCAGGGTTACGCTAGGGCGGCTGCCGCTCTTGGCGTAGTAGAGAAACCACTGGATATGCCCCTTAGGTAAATATAAAATCATTAAACCATTAAGTTCGTCTGGTATGGGGCAATGTGATTACCTACAATACCGCAGGTCCCAGTTTTTTTAAGAGATCGGCTAGTTTCGCGTGTTAGCAAAAGCTGCAAATACCAATAAGTTGTATCCATAAAAGCTACAGGCTTATTAGCCGAATATTTTCCTTCTTCCACTTCTTAGCCTTTGACAGGAAACTAGCACTATCACACCAAGGCGATATGGGTGCTAGATGCGTTCGTTTCACAGTGCAAAAGATGGTTGGGGTTGGGGTTGATTTCGTACAAGTAAGAGTTTAACCTATTGCAGCATCCAGATTGAAGTTGGGGAGAGTGATGCATGTGATGCTGGGAAATCTGCTTTCCTTTACTGCGAGCTTCAGCTTTTGGACACTCAAAATGGGGTTCGCTGGGCATTCATTGGCAAAAGCAGGGATGCACCTTAACGTTAAGCTAATCGTTTATCAAAAATTTCCACCGTTCCGTTGAAACACTTCGAAATATTAGCGATAAAGAAATTATCAAGATAAATTGTATCTCGTTTTTAACCGAAACGAAAAGCTTTCGTTAACGTTAAAAACGTTAACGAAAACGTGATACTTTATGTTTGAATTGTGCTGGCAATGCTATAGCCATGGTGAAGCCGTAAGGTGGCAACAACGAGCGCACATACACACACAAACTCTATGTAATTTGTTTGTGTAATTCGTTGGTGGTAATGTCAAAAATACTCTGAGAAATGTTCGTACTGTCAAAATTCATGAGAAAAGTTGCAATCAGCTTGGATAATGCTTTCACCTTTAATGACTCCGCCATCAATCAGCTTTGCCAGCATAGTTTGAAATTAATAATCAACATAACGATTTGATTTCGTTTGATATGACAGAAAACGAAACGAATCATTTCGTTAATTTGACATCTTAACGTTAATAAACGAAACGAAATGACTTCGTTTCGTTTATTAACGTTGATTATCGTAACGAAATGATATCGTTTCGTTGGTTAAGCATGCTGGGCAAAAGACTTTGCCACATCTTTGTGGATGAGACTGAGGGCATGTTTATGCATCAAACGGTTGAATTCTTGTGTGCCGGATTTCTTCATAGTGCTTGCGGAGATGTCTCCTTAACAAACCCGGTTTGTTCTCGTCTCACTGTGTCGATGATGTTCTGGCGACATAAGAAGACATCCCTTGGTCGTTTTGACAGGCCTGAAGCTTCCTCCAGTTGTGTTTATTTTAAGCTAGGTGAACATATCGCAGACTCGTAGCACACAAGCGGCTGCCAAATTGCTTTATAGATAGCTAAGAGCGTTCCTTTGTCTTTGCGCAAGTGCTGCCAGTGAGGAACTTGAGGATTTTGTAACGGCTTTGAACTTATGATACAATTTCAGCTACGAGCTCGCCGAAATTCAGCGTCACTCCCAGTATTTTTGGTTGTAAGACAGTCGATAGCTTAATGCCATCGACGTGGATGTCCAATGTTGCCGAAATTGTACACGTTGTAAATAAGGTCGCGAGGTGCATAGTTCATCAAAGGGAGACCGGAGAATGTTGCAATTATCGTGCAGTCATCCGCGAAGGAAGCAATGGAAACTCCCTCGGCTGGGGTAGGGGGGCTTCGATGTATAAAAATTAAACCACAGGGCGAGGTACTGTCACATCTGCTATGAACATGCTGTATAAAGATTAAGTGTGAGAAAGACAAGTAGAGGCTAGAGGCGTATTTATGATGAGCTATAACAAAATAAAACTGGGACTTTTCAAATAAATACAGACTTCAGCAATTTGTATATCTGCGACAGCTCGCATAAACATACAAGAAGTTCAAGAGTGCCTTAATGCCTTCTTATGCAAAAAAAATTCTAAGCTCCACCACTGTAGCCTCCACTTTTACATTGATCGAGTATCAGTATAGTTAGTGTTAAAATCACCGTTACAAATCTGACAAGGTTTTAGTGAGCTTATGCAGTGAATTCGATAGGCCAAACTAGCGTGAAGTTTAGAAGGACTTTTCTGTTTATGGTAGTATAGATTGGTATGTAGCCAGTTGCTTTAAGGGCACCATAATAAGCAGCTCATTAAAGCGCCAAAAGCACTGAATGCTTAAAGCCTGGTGTGGAACCTAGCTTTGGATCGTTAGGAAAAATCAAGTTGCATAGGTGCGGCTGCTAAGGTCGTTGCCTAAGGTACGACTTCTTTATTTTACATGATTTTTACCTTAAAAATATTGATAAGCCGCACCCCGAAGTACGTCTATGTAAATTATCAATGATTTCAGTTACTTACGTTGAATGCAGATCCTTATAAATAGCTTCATCCGAATGTGATCGTTCGCTGGGAGATAATTGAATATTGAAACCTCTGAAAGAGAAAAATATTTTATAAGAAATGGTACATCCTAGAGGTTTACGCCGATCACTTCATCGGCGGCGTCGGCGTGGGATCCATAATATACCGGCGTACGCCGTCCTACCTACTATCAAAAACTTGATTTTCTTATTTAAAAAAGTAATATTTATTAAAGGTTTTGCTTATATAAATTTAGGGAAATCGAAGTTTTGCCATTTCGTACCTCCCACGGCAACCCGTTCTATATGCTGGAGTAATCCTGTGGCGGAGGGACTGTCCTTACTTCACTTACTCCAGGGAGGCATCGAACCTTACTCCGGTCCTAGGGGCTGGTAATGCTGCGTCTGCCGAAAAAAATACAAATACCTAAAATGGTCACACTATTGTCTGTATGTTCTCGTGCTTAGTTTCCCCGAAGAATATGTTCTGGCCTATCTCCTAATACTCGTCGTCGACGTATGTTCTTTAAATCATTTGTGACTCCTTGCCGTTCACGCCCATAGGCGACATACGGCCGCTATTATTGGTTTTTTAGTAGTCATGATTCTCCTGGCACAGTTTTAACGATTAGCATTAATGCTGGCCTAATGTTGATCAAGCCAAAGGGCGTCTCCCGTTTTTCGCTGTTTTTAAAAGCTAGAATTTCGGAAGTTTGAATAGTAGCAATCCCAACCACCATTCGTTACCAGGCCTCCTGCCCCACATACAGTATGCCAACACAGAACCTATAGGACTGCGACTTCAAATTCATACCTCCGTTGACGTAACTTTCCTAGAAGCTCTAGGTGAAGCTACGAAAACTTTCTGACGAATATTTTGTCACGCTAGGGAGTAACTATTCGATGAAGGATGCCGCTCTTGAAATCACCATTTTTTTTGGGCCTACATATTCACATTTGTAACAGAAGCCGTAACGTGTAGGTGATATTTAAACTTGGTTTAGATACGCTGATTAAGTGTGAAAATCGAAATCAACGTTTCAGACGCTATTTTATGGTTCGCAAGTTTAGACCAGAGGTTTGAATATAAGGCCAAGCGATTTTTCAAACCCTTATATAAGTACATATATCTTCAACTAAAGTATAGGTGAGAATATTTCCAAATGAGTATTTGAACCATTTGAAACAACATCTGAGATTGGACATTCTTCAACCGAATTCTGAGAGAGGACGTTTTTGAAACAAACTCTGAAACAGGACGTTGTTCAAACATTTTCTGGGATAGGGCGTTTTCGAAACGGTAATATTCCACTCCGCAGTCGATATAGTAAAGCGGGGGACATTCGGCGGCGTGCAAAAAACGATATAAATCGGCGGCGTGTATCTCTTGATCATCCTACTAATAATTTAATAAAATGTCACCGTTTTGACTCAAGATGGGGAGAACACTTTTCACATGCAGAGCCCATTTTGGAATATTTTACGAAAAATTCAAGACTTTGATGAAACAATCGCAATTTGGTGGCAAGTTAAGATCTAGCATATAGTAGAGTAGAGAAGGTATGCGTAGTGTAGGGTTGGGAATGTATATTTAAAGCCAGGATAACCACCATGCCAAATTTCAGCACGATATCTTCAGCACTTTTGATTTAGAAGGGTTGAAAAACTTTACAATTTTCTTCTTGTAAATGTGGTGGGTTTCAAGCCCATTTTACAAAATTGTTCCAAATTTATATTGCTCGTTATCAAGTCAACCCACTTATTAGATATTAAATTATCGCTTTTTTTTGTAATTTTCGAATTTTCTATATCAAAAAAATTGGCGGAGTTATCGTTCGACTTCGCCCATTTTCAATACAAATCTGTTACGCGTCAAGATAATACAGTTTACCAAATTTCTTAAATAAATGCAAGGCGCGATACACCTCTGACCTTCTCTTCCAATTTGCGTTGTGCCCCTTTTAATTTTCACTACATATTGGAGGGACGGGACCTACATGTTTTACGCCGACTCCGAAAGGCAACTGCAAGGCAGATGAGTTTTCACTTAGAAGCTTTTCATGGCAGAAATACACTCGGAGTGTTTGCCAAATAACACCGGTTATAAAAACTTTTTCTAAATTTTTGAAGTGTTGAACCCAGAATTCTTGGTGGGATAAGCGGAGCACGCTTCCACCACGCCACGGCCGTCGCCGTTCGTCGTAAAGATATCGCAATTTTTACTCAAGGTAACCCTTTAAGGCTCAAGCAAAATCGTTTTCGATGCTGATACTTTGGATATAAGGAAGTCTATCTCGATTCCATTATGCCATTCCATACTACTGTTATCCAATCAAAGTTATAATACCCTTGTGTACAAGTACACGCTGGGTATAAAACAGTTGGCGAAATTCGTAATGCGACAAATATATTTACATGCATTTGAGCCTAACAAGGTTCAACTTCGGCTCTAACCTCAAAAACCGATTAATCACCAGTGACATCAAAATCTATTATCAGATCGCCAATAGTGTTTTTGGAGCTGTGCATAAATGCCTGATAAGCGTGAAATACCGATAAAGCAAATTTCCTCAAATAATAGATAACATAACGAGGGGTGAAACATTTTGATGTGAAACATCTATAGGTGCACGCAAAATCGATTTCTGGCGTGGCGACGCGTCCTGAAGTATTTCGGAATGCTTTTGGGGACTCTCTCGGGCTCATATGGGGATCACTTAGAGGTCTGTTAGGGTTATTTCGGAATGATTTCGGGGACTATTCGGGGTCCTCGCGGGGTCATTTGGTATAATTGTGGGTAGTCTTCAGGGGTCCTCTCAGGGTCGTTTGGGGTTTACTTCGGCGTCATTTGGGGATCGCTTCGGGATCGTTAGGTGGTTATTCGAGGGCTATCTCGCGGTTCTCCCGGGTTCATTTCGATACGATTTGGGAACTCCCTCGGGATCCTCCCGGGTAATTTGGGGACGACTTCGGAAAAGATCGTAACATTTTATTTCATCATTATTTAGTTTCTATCGCGATCTGTTCGTCTCTGCATATTACTTTTAGAAAGTAATGTCGATGTTTCACATCTGCCAGGCTTTCCGTTATTTTTTAATATTTTTATGGGGTTTGGTTCTCGATTCTGGCTTGTATTCATCATTTAGAACTAGTTTTGCGATTGTTTCATCTACAAACTAAATGGCATATTTCTAATTATCTTAAGGAACTGTATCTTTACGCTTTCCACGTACAAATAGTATTTAGTACTTACATTAAATCCGGATGTAGTTGTTGTACTTTGCGACATTGCGATAGTCTTGAAAGTGTTATTAAAACCCGATGAAAATTTGTCAGATCATAGAGCATAGTCGGCTCAAAAAGATCCGTATCACGAAGACCAAAATGGTTACGGCAAACATCCAGAAAAAGTTTTATATTTTTACAGCATAAAAACTGAAACCAAATACAAAGTAAAAAATGAAATATAAAATATGTTGTATTTATTTTATTTTATTGCTAAATTTGCAACGGTAAAATAAATGTAAATACGTACCACAAGTCACATACAGAGGATTGCGCATCCACGAGTTCAAAATTGCTTCGTTCTGCGCATTACGTGACACTTGACTGCTTGAGCGAATGAAAGAAAATGACGTAAAAAATTGCCCATAAAGAAGAGGCTGATCTTTTCTTTACATGCGCAATGCGCAGTCTTTTGTGTGTGATTTGTGCATGGCGGAAAGATACAAGGTGGCAGCATGGTGACATACCTACAAACATAAATAAAATTCCATGTACTTTGTTTTTGTAAATTCGATGGACAAATGTCAAACTCGTACTGCGCCGGAAGTTGATGTATCAAACCAAATAAAAAAAGTTTATAATCAGCTGTCCCATGCTGCCACCTTGTATCGTTCCGCCACGGATTTGTGAATACGTATGCAGAGTTATTTAATTTCATGCAGCGTCAGCCTAATAAATTTTTAGTTCCTAGATGATGATGGAAAAAGAGAACACATATCGGCGCTCAGAGTGCAAAACCTTATATGATTCTGTTTAACAATTTTGAAAACCTCAGTGTCCAAGCATCTTGTCAGTCTACTTGCCATACAGATTTACGTGTTTGTTTTCATTACAGCTTTGTAATGGACTAAGGAATAGAACTTGGCGGGAGTTGACATAATATAATAATTACTAGCCTTTAAACAAAAATTTTTTTGTTAGAAAAATGATAGGCGGGTTTTCACTTTTACCGACGATGTGTATGTAAGAATGTTTTTTTGTTTGCAATAAAACCAATAGCTGACGAAGCAAAACATGAAGCGTAGTAATTTATAAAGCTTCACATTACTTTTAAATGGTGCCATACCAAAGCAATAGATACACAAACAAATATGGCCGTGGGGAAGTTTAAAGGGACTAAAATCAAGTTGCTTTATCGCATGGGCGGATCCGTAGAGGCATTTTGGGGGGAACTTCATGAACAAAATCCGATTTCTGGTATCTTACCTAACCTATTCCACTTAATTCAACCGAAAAAAAGTGTATGTTGGCTTTACTCATCCATTCATTCGTGAGTCTATTTTTCCGGAGGGTCCTCATCATCACACCGCTCTGGAACAGTATTTTATATAAGCGTTCAATGACTGACACATGCTGATGATATTGATATTATCGGCCTCAACACCCGCGCCGTAAGTTCTGCTTACTCCAAACTGGAAAAGAGCGGTAAGGATGGGTTTGATGGTGAAGGGAACAAAAACGAAGTACATACGTGCTGTCATCGAGAAAAGAGTTAGCGTATATGCGAATTGGCAACCACGATACTGTTGGCAGCCATAATTTCGAAATAGTAAAAGATTTGGTTTTTCATACCCAGCTGAGCAGAGCTCACAGAGTATAATTAATTTTGTTCGCATAACGGTACCCCGTAATGGCATAAACTAATCAAAATAGATATAGACTTAATCTAAATCTAAATGATCTGGGCGAAAAAATAAGTTCATTTAGCCATGTCCGCACGTCCGTCTGTCCGTAAACAAAATAACTTGAGTAAATTATGAGGTGTCTTAATGAAATTTGGTATGTAAGTTCCTGGGCACTCATCTCATTAAAATGAGCGCAATCCGACTATAAACACGCCCACTTTTTCGATATCGAAAATTTCGAAAAACAGAAAAAGGGCGATAATTCATTGCCAAAGACGGATAAAGCGATGAAACTTGGAAGGTGGGTTGACCTTATGACGCAGAATAGAAAATAAGTAAAATTTGGACAATGGACGTGGCACCGCTCACTCTTAAAAGAAGGTAATTTAAAAGTATTGCAAGCTGTAATTGGCAGCTGAGTATGTAATGTTCGGTTACACCCGTACTTAGCCTTCCTTACTTGTATTTTGGAATCAACATTAACACTAACAACATCAGCTCTGAAATCCAGCGAAGAATCACTCTTGCCAATAAATGCTACATTGGACTAGGTAGGTAAAGTAAAGTCCTCTCTCGGCAAACGAGAATCATGCACTACAAGTCACCGTCCATCTATATGGCGCAGAAGCATGGACCATGACAACATCATATAAAGCGGCTCTGGGAGTGTTCAAGAGAAAAGTTCTTCGAAAGATTTATGGACCTCTTTACGAAGACATCAACATAGTCCAGCGAATTAAAACGTAGCGTCTACGCTGGCTAGGCCATGTTATGCCCCGGCTAAGAACGTTTTTTTTTATCGGAACCCGCCTATGGAAGCGGAGGAAGACGGCGCTTTCCTCCACTGGGAGGACCAGGTGGAAAACGATTTAAACTCCCTTGGTGTGACCAATTGGCGCCAGTTGGCAGAGCGAAGAAGCGACTGGAGCGCATTGTTGGACGGCCATAACCGTTTAAACGGTTAAGCGCCAATTAAGTAAGTAATCATCATTATCACACTTTTTTTTAATAACTTTCATTTAAGGAAATGTATTGTAATGAAATTGTACACACTTCTTCTGATGAAATATAATACTCTGACGAATATCAGTGACACTAAGTGATACTCCCATCACTAATCTGATACTAAGTAAATAAAGCCACAACACAATGAAGCAAGCTGCTAAACTTGTATGTACGTAAACAAATTAATCATTATGTCTGCACACACACATGCGAGGCAACAGCGAGAGATACTCACAAGCGCATGTCATCATCAGCCGCTCACATGTACACACGCATATGGATACAAATTGCAAATATACGTGTATATATGTAG
>JARSSU010038586.1:0-47351 GCA_029619165.1 Eurosta solidaginis
TTAGATTGTAGGTCTATATCCAAGTTGTCGTCTGTTGCCATGTATTGTAAAAGAGTAAGTTTATTTTCACGTGAAACATCTTATTTGTGCAAACCAGCATGGATTTGTGGCAGACCACTCGACAGTTACCAATCTTCCAGTCTTTACTGAAGATTGCCATTCTTGCTTTTGTGATAGTGATTTTTCTAAGGCGTTTGATAAAATTTCTCACATAATACTTATTGAGAAACTTGCGTTCATCGGTTTTCATTCCAGTATCCTTAAATTGATCGAATCATATTACATACAGCAGTTGCATGGTTGCTATAGAAGGTGAATTCTCGGATCCATTCTTTGCTACATATGGTGTGCCACAAGGTAGCAGCTCTGAGGTCCTTTATTGTTCATCTTGTTTATTAATAATATTTCTTTTGTTTCAATTCGTCTAGGTTTCTCTTATATGCCGACGATCTTAAAATATATTCTGAAATAAAGACTCTCGTGATTCATCGGCACTTCAAAGTGAACTTAATAAATTCTTAGATTATTGTGCTATGAACAGGCTTTATGTAAACATTAACAAGTGTTTCAAAGTGACTATTCAAACTGGTCAAGCCTTTGGATACTTGCTATTTTTTTAGCGGACTCGTGGCTTTCTGATCTTAATGAAATTAAATATCTAGGAGTGTATTTTATAGTAAATTAACTTTCACTACTCATAATTACTAATTCTCTTGCAACACTTGCTTTCGTAAAATGCCACTTGTCAGTTCCAAGCTGGAATACGCAGCTGTCATTTGGAGACCATACCATCCAGTCCATATAAATCGTCTGGAAAACACCAAAAGTGCTTTGTTCGTTTTGCATTACGCTCTCTTAGCTTTACTGAACCGATTCCGTCTACGTTGTTCATTGTCGATTAGTTAGTTTGATATCGTTATCCGATAGGAGAACGCTGTTATGGTTAAATTTATTATTGATCTTGTCTCTCAAGTAGATGCCCTTCCCTACTAGCTAGTTAACTATGTTCCCTGCAGAAATTTCGGAATTTTTAATGTTTTTCGTGTTGGAGTTAACAGAACGTCTAGTGCTAACCCTTGAATAGAAACTATGTCTGAATACAACTATTTCTGAATTTAGTTTAACGTATACAAATCGATTATACAGTTAAAACTAAACACTTATTCTTTAAGTAATATTTAATTACATTAGTTGTACTATAATCTTAAGTGTCTACTGTATATTGCCATACAATAAATAAAGAAATAACAATTATCCTGTGTTAATGGCATTTTCAATGCCTAGAGTTCTTATCAGCAGCTTTTATTTGACACCCCATTTTGTGCAAACATTTTCGAAATCTTAACTGACTTCAGCTACCTAGCGGTTTAAAGCGCATCATAAGCTGTAAGTTAGTCACTGGTTAGTATATTGACGAAAGTTGCACTGAATTCTAGTAGATGATTTTTGGGTGATATGTGGATAAACATTCGGACAGAGAGAAGACAAAAATTATAAATATTGTGGATTTGAATTCGTGAGGTCCACTTCATTTAAATTTGTATAATCAGCTGAGCAGAGCTCACAGACTATATTAACCTTTTTTGCATAACGGTAATCGGTAACGGCATAAACTAATCGAGATAGATATAGACTTCTATATATCAAAATGATCTGGGCGGAAAGGAAATTTATTTAGCCATGTCCGTCCGTCCGTAAACACGATAACTTGAGTAAATTTTGAGGTATCGTAATGAAATTTGGTATGTAGGTTCCTGGGCATTCATATCAGATCGCTATTTAAAATGAACGAAATCGGACCATAACCACGCCCAATTTTTCGATATCGAAAATTTCGAAAAAACGAAAAAGTGCGATAATTCATTACCAAATACGGATCAAGCGATGAAACTTGGTAGGTGGGTTGACCTTATGACGTACAATAGAAAATTGTTAAAATTTTGGACAATGGGCGTGGCACCGCCCACTTTTGAAAGAAGGTAATTTAAAAGTTTTGCAAGCTTTAATTTCGTCGCAGTCGTTCGAAGATATCATGGTGAAATTTGGCAGGAACGTTACTCCTATTACTGTATGTGTGCTAAATAAAAATTAGCAAAATCCGATGACGAACAAGCCCACTTTAAAAGACAAAATTTTAAAAGTCAAATTTTAACAAAAAATTGAATATCTTTACAGTATATAAGTAAATTATGTCAACATTAACTCCAGTAATGATATGGTGCAACAAAATACAAAAATAAAAAAAAATTTCAAAATTTCCATAAATCGAACAAAAATTTACCAATCCTTGTGAAATATGTTAGGGCATAGCTTCTAACGATAACTGTTTTCTGTGAAAATGGGCGAAATCGGTTGAAGCCACGCCCAGTTTTTTATACACAGTCGACCTTCCTTCCGTCCTTCCGCTCGGCCGTTAACACGATAACTTGAGCAAAAATCGATATATCTTTACTAAACTTATAGCGTTTTCTTTTCTGAAATAAATTGTTGCCCAAGTAAATGGTAAAGCCTTAATAGAGTTACTCCTACCCCAGAAAATTGTCGACATTTATAGTGCATACAACGAACATTTCAACTCACCATATTCACTCATATCACAAATCACACAAGAAGATTGCGCATTGCGAATGTAAACATTAGATGAGCTCGTTTTTATGGGCAATTCTTACGTCATTTTCCTTTAGCTCTCGTTTTCTCTCTTTCTTTCATTCGCTCCAACAGTCAACTATGACGCAGATGCGCAGAACGAAGCAATTTTGAACTCATGAATGCGCAATCTGGTACTCATATTAACAGATTATATGTGGAACTTAAGAGCGAATTGAGAGTTTCACAGAGTTGCACTGCCACACCTCCATTTTATACAGGGTAAAAGTGTAACGCTTTTGCGTTGCGAGCAGGCAACAATTTTCACAAAAGAACGAAATACCCCGTAAAGGCGTTGCCTGTTTTATAGAATAGAACAACAACCCTTGCGCGGCGTACAAAAAGCGTAACAATTTAGCCAGAAAAGAAAATGCTATTAGTTCACGTACTTATCTGAACTCACTTTATCTTGGTATTTAAAATGGGCGGAATCCGACTATGACCACACCCACTTTTTCGATATCGAAAATTTCGAAAATTTCGAAAAATGCCTTAATTCTATACCAAATACGAAAAAAGCGATGAAACATGGTGATTGGATTGGTTTTTTTGACGCAAAATATAACTTTAGAAAAAACTTTGTAAAATGGGTGTGACACCTACCATATTAAGTAGAAGAAAATGAAAAAGTTCTGCAGGGCGAAATCAAAAGCCCTTGGAATCTTGGCAGGAATACTGTTCGTGGTATGACATATATAAATAAATTAGCGGTATCCGACAGATGATGTTCTGGGTCACCCTGGTTCACATTTTGGTCGATATCTCGAAAACACCTTCACATATGCAACTAAGGGACACTCCATTTCAAAATCCTCATTAATACCGTTAATTTGATACCCATATCGTACAAACAAATTATAGAGTCCCTCCTGGTCCACCTTTATGGCGATATCTCGAAAAGGCGCCCACCTATAGAACTAAGGCCCACTCCCTTTTAAAATACTCTTTAATACCTTCCATTCGATACACATATCATACAAACACATTCCAGGGTCACCCTAGGTTCATTTTCCGACATGGTGATTTTCCCTTATTTTGTCTCCAAATCTCTCAGCTGAGTATGTAATGTTCGGTTACACCCGAACTTAGCCGTCCTTACTTGTTCTTAAATATCTTCTATCTTCAATATACAGACAATCGACCTGTTAGACTTTCAATATAGCCTTAGATTTTCTCTTCCAGCCCAAAAGATCGGAATAAAGTCATAAATTTGTCGGAAATTTTAATAACTTTTGTTTACCGATTACTTGTCAAAAATTTGCCTGACTTTGGTTATTTCTTTGCAGTTATTGTGGCGGCCGCCGTGTTGTGATGGTAGCGTGCTCCGCCTACCACACCGAAGATCCTGGGCTCACGCCCCGGAAAAAGCAACATCAAAATTTTAGGAACAAGGTTTTTCAATTAGAAGAAAATTTTTCTAAACGGGGTCGCCCCTCGGCAGTGTTTGGCAAGCACTCTGAGTGTATTTCTGCCATGAAAAGCTCTCAGTGAAAACTCATCTGCCTTGCAGATGCCGTTCGGAGTCGGCATAAAACAAGTAGGTCGCGTCTCGCCAATTTGTAGGAAAAATTAAAAGGAGTACGAGGCAAAAAAATCTAAAATCTCTTCGGAGGTTATCGCGCCTTACATTTATTTATTTTTTTTATTGTAGTAAAAAAAAGTTCTAAAAATCTAATTTAATTTTAATTGATAATTTTCAAAAAAAAGTAAAACATGAATTTTAAGCTTACATATTTCAAAAACGCCATATATCTCAGAATATAAAAAAAATCCATTTGAGGCTTGTTTAAAAAACTGCCTAACTCAAAATTCGGCTGAAGAACGCTGTACCTAACCTAAAATGTATTGAATTTTTACTTGTATAGGGCATTTTTGGAACAAATTCTGTGATAAGAATCAGTTGTACATGCTTTAGAGTGTTCCGAACCGGTCGGTTCCCAAAATCTCTAATCGGGACTCATATGCAGTTATTTGGAACTCCCTAATATGTGCCTACTACATTAACTATATATGTAATACAGATATAAATATATTGCATTTACATATTTATAGTTTTCGAAGCATTTTTTTCATACATACATACATGAACTACTTGCGCTTAAGAGAGCAAAGATTTTAATTTCTGTTTCGCTTTGTAAGCAAAATTTTCTATACTTGGTTTTGCAATATAATAAGCTACGTTGAAAAAGCTCAGCTTATTAACTTTCAACTTGAATTTAAATAAATAATAATTGATTCGAAATTTGTTTACAATACTTAACTTTGAAGCTTTGATATCGAAGGTGAAGTGGAGAATCAGCCAAACTCGGCTGCCGTTTCAAAAACTCCCTATCTCAGAAAACTTTTAAAAACTGCCCTATATCCAAATTTGTTTAAGAACGTCTCATATACATAAGAATTTCTTTTCAAAAACGCCCTGTCTCATTACAAATTTAAAATATTGTCAGGACGTTTTTGAAACAAACCCTGAGATAGAGCTTTCATGAAACAAACTCTGAGATATGGCGTTTTTAGACAGGTACCTGATGTAAGAATCCATTCAGCCGCTAAACGGAGGTTTCCTACGGTATCTGTCAATATATATAGCTTTGTGGAATCATTTTTAATTTTCATAGTAAGAGTTTTCGCCTCCCAGTCTCAGAATTTTTTTTGAGACCTCTTCCTCGTCAAAATGCCGGCAGTAGCGCATATAATATTAAAACTTCTGCAATTGTTCGAATGCATTTAGCGTTAATTAGCCAACACCTGGTTACCATCATTTCAGTAATCAGCCAGAAATCAGAGCAACAGCAAAGTAAACAAAAGTAACGCGAAAATCGGCTCAAAGTTAATATTCGTAATATTCAAAACAAACAAACAGACGAAAAGTCCGTTACTCAAATTGGAGTATAAAACAGCAGTTAAAACCGCGTTCATTCGTTCATGACGACCAATAAAGAACATGATTGAGAACAATAGTGAACTAATAGAAGAAGCCAGAGATAATGTAAAAATAGCAGTGAGTTACCATCGTACTTTTGATTATTCATTTTAATTTTGAATATCATTTACCAACCAATTATTTCTAAGTTGAAAAAGGGGTACGATTTTTTTTGTTTTGGTATTGCTTTGTTTAATCATAACAATTTGAAAAACAGTAGTAATTCGCCGTGAAATTTACAAATATGACTACGTTAACGACTTACAGACAATCGCGAACACGAATAAATCCCAATTGGCGCCACCGCAGATTCGATAACAAACCGATTACCACACTTATGTTGGCCAGCATCATCAGCGCTCATGTTACGGTTATATAAATAAGGTCAAATATATTCGGGTGCAGTCTGTTATAAATATTTTTTTGAAAACATTGAAAAGTATAGTAAAGCAGTTGATGCAAGTTGTTGTTGTGCATATACAAAGGAGTATCATATTTTGTTTACATGAAGATGTGATGTATGTGTGAAATATGCCAAATCATTGAGAAATTGGTTGCCGAAGAGTTTTCATGCATGGGTCATTACATGCCAAATTGATGCGTGATGAAAGAAGTAGGGGAGGAAACGAGGAAATCTTTTAAAATATAGCTACAAATAAGTTTTTAGCGGATTTGGTATTTGCATTTTAAACAATTTTGTCAAAGTGGTTGGTGGCACCGGCCCACAAAATCTGTAAAGTCCCCGAAAATATTTCTATGAGATGTCGGATGTAAGAAGAAAATATAAATAAGGAAAGGTTAAGAAGGAATATGTGACGTACTAGGTATAGTTATCCCATATATGAGGCAGATGAGAAGGATAAGAAGAATGAAATGGAGAAGAAAAGGAAGAGATAAGGTAGCGAGGTAGAGGGAAAAATTGTGAGTATGATGGAAGAGAATAGAAAAAGGCCGAGGGGATGGAAGAGCTGCTGTGAAATGAAAAGCCAGAGAGAAAGTAAAATGTAACAGGAAAGAGAGCGGAATAGTAGAGAGACAGGGGAGGATCTACAGATACGAAGAAAAATAGGCAGGGAAAGGGAAAAAGTGTAAAGGAAAGGAGAGGAAAATGAATAAAATATTAGCAGAACAAAAAAGTGGCGAAGATAATGTGGGTTGCATGAAACGGAGTAAGGAGAGGGTAAGTCGGCCAGCAAAAAGACGAGAAAGGGTATCGAAAAGAAAAGAACGAGAGAGTTGAACTGAAAGAGAGTGATGTCAAGAAAAACCATACTTTTACCTTCTATAACCTCCTTTTCAATCGCCGAAGAGGATGTACTATCCGCTATTTCATCGCTAAAGTCCAGTTCCAAACATGACTCCGAGGGATTTGCGCCTGTATTTTTCAAGCGTTGCTGCTATACTTTAGCTAATCCCATATCCTAGTTTTTCCAGCATTGTATCAATAAGGGTGCTTTTCTCGAACAGTGGAAGTTATGTCACATTGTTCCGGTCTTTAAGTCTGGTGATCGTAATGATGTTTGTAATTATAGGCCTATCGTTATACAGGGGACACTGGCCAAATTGTTCGATTACATAATCCAATCAAAGTTATTTGACCATGTTCGGGATTTTATCTCTAAAGATCAACACGGCTTCTTTCCTGGAAGATCAACCTGTTCGAACTTGACCCTATTAACGAATAGTATAGTGGGTGCGTTCGGAAAGCAGGCACAACTTGATGTGATTTACACAGACTTCTCCAAAGCCTTCGATAAGGTATGTTATACCATACTTTTGCAGAAGTTACGAAGCTACGGAGTTAGTGGCATTCTCATTAATTTCTTCGCTAGTTTTCTGTCAAACAGGAAACTATTTATTAAGTTAGGGAATACAACCTCAAGACTATTTATCGACGCGTGGTCAGGTATACCTCAGGGTACTCACTGCGGACCACTGCTATTTCTTTTATTTATTAACGACCTACCGAATTGCTTTAAATTCGCTAAGTGCCTAATGTTCGCGGATGACGTCAAACTTTTTTGTACCGTTCGTGATGCAAGTGATAGCCATAAGTTACAAGTTGATCTCAATTCACTGAATCAGTGGTGCACTTTGAATTGTCTCAAACTGAACATCAATAAATGCTGTGTTGTCACCTTCTCTAGGAAGTCTAACAACATAATATTTAGTTACAATATAGACAATTGTGCTCTAGTTAGAAGTACCAAAATGAAAGATTTGGGTGTTATTTTCGACCCAAAGCTAACATTTTCTCAACACATTGACTTAATAGTATCAAAAGCTTTTTCTATGATAGGGTTCATAAGAAGAAATTCAATGGATTTCAGAGATCCTTGCACTTTAAAAGCTCTTTACATATCTCTTGTTCGAAGCAGACTAGAGTATTGTTCTCTAATATGGTGCCCATACTATGAAACAAACTCAAACAAAATCGAAAGAGTTCAAAAAGTTTTCACGAAATTTGCTCTAAGAAAGTTACCGTGGCAAGGTAATATTCCTTCTTATATTGGTAGACGGAAACAATGGGCTTGCAGTCCCTATATGATAGGAGAATATACTTCTCAATACTTTTTATTTATAATGTCATTAATAATAACATACACTGTGACGACTTATCTAATTTGGTCAATTTATATGACCCGCCTCGTAACTTAAGAAATAATCGCTTATTGGTAGACACATTCCACTCTACTAATTACGCCATGAACGAGCCGATTGCTAGGAGCGTTAGATTATGCAATACCTATGCAAGCGTTATTGAGTTTAATAATAGTATAAGTATATTTAAATTAAAATTATACACTATTTTTAATTGATTAACTGCGTACTATATCTAGTCTGTAAGAATTAAATTCTGTAGACTGAACTTAAATAAATAAATAAATAAAAAAGGGAGGTGTATTGAAAGAAGGCTATAAAAAAGGAAATGAGTGGGAAAGAAGGAAAGAACATAGAGATGGAGCAGACGAGAATTATAAGTATACGCGGATGTGAAAGAGATAAAGGAAAACGGAAAAAGGGACAATGAAAGCGAAAAAGAGGAAAAACCCCTAGAGCGCTAGAGAAAGAGAGATTGAGAAATATAAGGGCAACTCTTTCAAGGGGCTGTCAGCGTAATTTATATCTTATCCTCACCCACCCGTGGCGAACTATGTTTGGTTAACAGGCGAGGCTCTGGCCCCCCAAATTCCTCAGGGAAGGAGGAGGTTGGATGACCTAGAAGGATTATCGTAGTCATATTAAATCCTTCTCGAGATGGTCGAGTACTTTAGTCGTGCTATTTTCCAGAACTTACCGGTTCCATATCCGATAAGGATAGGTAGAACTCCCAAAAACCGCGAGTCTCCTTATCGCTAGAATAAAAAGGAATGGAAAGTCAATGAGGCTGATATAGGAGCGAAAAACAGGAAAAGTACGTAGCAGAAAGAATACGACAGCCCACTCACAGTACATAGCATTAAGAACTGTCCAGCGCTTAAGAGACGTGGTGGACCCGACCGACAGAGAAAATGAGCATAACCGCGTGTGCGGCAAGAACTTTGCCGCGATAAACCCTACAAAGGGTATGAAGACGGGACTGGTTCAGGCGGAACCAGACGGCAGTGATCAGCTGCACGCAATAAGCCTGTTTTAAAAAGCAGAAAGGACTCAGTTTCTAGGCCGTGAATCAGGCTAGGGGCGTCGACAAGACAAGACCGCCAGCGGGTTAGTGGGCTTAGAATATAATCACGACAGGTATGTCTATAGTAAGAGGCGACTAAAATACCCAAATGATAATATGTACAAGTGGTGTGGTTGGTTTTACCTGGAATGCCCCATATAATTTTGCTTTCAGTAAATTCTTCATTTGTTGGAAATCTCTGGCTGGGTCAATATCAACCAAACATTCTAATTACAATGATTTTACAATGTACTTGCTTTGTTTTCTCTTTGTAATTCATTTTCACAAAATCTGTAATGAAAGAAAACATAAAAAACAAAGCATTGGCGCCAAACGTCAACGACGCGGATCAATTAAATTCGTTACGATCGTTTGTAATTAATATGATGATTTTGCAATTTCTACAAGAAAAAAAACAACACATCAAAAATATGGATTGGCTTAATTAAAACAATGATTGATTAATAATAGCTGATTCTGTAAGTGTGGTAAAACGTAAATGGGAAAACGATTTTTTTGTTTTCATTTTTTGTTGAATATTTTAAATTATTGGCTTTTGTTTCCACTTATGCAACATTCAATAACTACATACAAATAACTAACAATATTTTTTTACCGTTATATGGCTTTCAAGTGCAAAGTTGGTGGTCTCACCTAATCACAAGACCACGCATAACTAATTTGTCGTCGATTAGCTGTAACATTTTTTCTTTGTCCATTCTTACATTTTGCCACTGTGTCTACATTTTGGTTTGTTATTCTGCTGTCGTCTAATGCACAGTTCTCGGTCTTGGTTTCTTTTCTCTTTAACACCTCAATAAAGCTTTTAGCTTGGCTTTCAGTTGGACAATTTGTCATAAACTTCCGCCAGCTCGGCAACGGAATAATCTTAGTTTTTGAAAAATTGTTGCCATTAGACGCACCTGAAAATTTTGGTATGAGAAAAAATGATTATGCATTTAACAACATTTTGACATTTTTCTAAATTCATTTTTTTTCTGCTTATTCTTGATTATTTTTGGTAGTTGATTGATTGCCTTATTGAATAGATATACTCAGTCACACGCTCTTATTTGACTATTGTTCATTTGTTTATTAAGGTTTTTATACTCAGCGTGCTTTGCACACAGAGTATATTAACTTTGATTGGATAACGGTTGGTTGCACAGGTATAAAGGAATCGAGATATATATATACTTCCATATATCAAAATCATCAGTATCGAACAAAAATTTGATTGAGCCATGTCCGTCCGTCCGTCCGTGCGTCCGTTAGCATGACAGCTTGAGTAAATATTGAGATATCTGCACCAAATTTGGTACACTAGCTTATCTGGACCCGGAATAGATTGGTATTGTAAATGAGAGAAATCGGATGATAACCACGCCCACTTTTTATATATATACAATTTGGAAAACACAAAAACCCTGATTATTTAATAATAATACACCTGTTGAAATTTGACATGTGGACTGATATTGAGAGTCTTGATAAAAATTTGGAAAAATTTTTTTAAATGGGGGTGGCGCCGCCCACTTGTGAAAAAATAAATTTTACAAATATTATAATCATAAATCAAAAATCGTTAAACCTATCGTAACAAAATTCGGCAGAGAGGTTGCCTTTACTATAATAAAAATTAACGAAATCGGTTGAGCACCACGCCCACTTTTATATAAAAGATTGTGAAAAGGGTCGTGGACGAATAAAATAAGCTATATCTTAGCGATAAAGAGCTTTGTATCAATAGAATTTTACTTTCTAAATTGAATTATAACATTAAATTGGAAAACACTAAAATTTTTGAAAATGGGTGTGGCACGGCCCCTTTTATGACTAAGCAATTTTCTATGTTTCGGGAGCCATAACTCGAAGAAAAATTGACGGATCGTAATAAAATTGGGTACACAAATTTTCCCTATGCAGGAAATATTTCTAGGAAAATATTTCTAGTAAAAATGGACGGGATCGGTTAAAGACCACGACAACTTAGATATAAAACAAGTTTAAAAGGGTCGTAGACTAGAACAACTGGCTATAACTTAGCAAAAAATAGTTTTGAATCAATGATATTTCAGTTATCAAGTTTTATTGTAAGAGGAAATTGGGAGACATTTTTTTTAAACGGACGGTGCCACGTGTTATGTAGAAAAGTAATTTATCTGAAATGAAATGTACAATTGAAGCTCACGCTGAGTATATAATGTTCGGTTACACCCGAACTTAGACACCTTTACTTGTTTCCCGTATACTTTGTATATACAGTGGCGAACGCGAAAATAGCAGTGGAAATTCTAATCGAATTTCATCAACTAAATTCTTCCTTTTTATTTACGATAATTTCAAAAAAACTTGCATGCATTTTGTAGCTAAAACTATCAACATCAAAAATTCGAAAACTCTAAAAAATGATTTTTCTACATTTTTTCGCGTATGTAGTTTTATAGCCCAATCAATATTAGTCTAACAAAGTACAAGTCATAACAAAATAATAAATGCTTGACCCGATTTACCACCGAGGAACCTCAAGCCGAGCTTTTGTTTTATGCCGACTCCAAACGGCATCTCAAAGCAGATGAATTTTCACTGAGAAGCTTTTCATAGTAGAAATACACTCGAAGTGTTTGGCGAATAACTTCAGAGGGGGACCCCGATTAGAAAATTTGTTTTCTAATTGAAAAAGCTTGCCTTGGAGTCGAACCTAGGTGCCTCGGCGTGGTAGGCGGATCACGCTACCACCACATCACGGCGGCCGCCAAGCACAAGTCATAAGTCTCTCAAAATTTGCATTGGTTTTTAAAAACTTATATTAAACGGTACGAGCCGGACCCGTGCGCATCTTGCACAAACTAATATAAAAGCTTATTATCAAATATCAACAGAAATTAGCTGTTCTATCAGTCGGTTAAAACTTACAGCTTGCGCTGCCATCTAGCGTATGGTAGCAACTGCCGGTAATGCAGTGCAAATATTCACAATAGTGCCATAGTACAAATAGATTTCTTTGTGTGCTCACAATCGTTTAATTTTAACAAATTATTTTAATAAAATATAATATAATAGCCCGAATCTCCATCTTTACAACCAAAACTTTATCTATAGATTTGGATTCCAAATAAGAGCGAAAAAGGGACCCATACATAAAAACAGCAATTAGAAATAATATATATGATACTCGAAAAACTGCGGAATACTCTAAATAAAAAGATCGAAATTTACGAAAAAATTTCTCGAATTTTCGAGTTTTTTCGAAAACGTTGTTGAAATTGGTTTTACATAGTTTCTCTTACAAAATTCATAGAAGCTATTCCTTAAATCATCGAAAATAAAAAAAAGAATTTGATTGACGAAATTTGGTCGAAACGTCCAATGCTATTTTCGTGCTCGCTGCTGCTGGACACATATTATATAAATATTGTCGTGCAGTCATGTTAGTCATGCAACTTCTAATTTTGGAAAATATTTTTCAGTGAACGATTGACAACGCGATGATTGCTGAATTGTTTGAAAGAAAAATCCTTTAGAACAAATATAAGGTTACCTGGTCAACATCCTCGAAATCGGTTGAAATACCAAAACGAAACCGATTCAAAATAAGAACCTTCAATAACGTCTTCTTACATCAATCAATAAATTTAAAGCGCCTTATACGAATTTCCCACAGTAGCTTAATCGGGTCACAATTTTTTTTTAATAAAATAATTATTTTTTGTTTTTTTTTGTTTTTTTACACAGGGCCACTACCTCCAATAATGAGCATTCGTCAGCAGTCCAAAAATATATCATGTTTTTTACAAAAAATGTATTTTAATAAAAATCAACCTTTTTCTCTTGGTATATTGAGTTCAATAAGCATTTCAATGAAGAAAACTCAACTAATTATTTCATAAACTCTCTGTGTAAAATTGGTAGTATGATGATACCCCCGTTGTATAATTGTATTAATTGTTACCCTGGGCTATATTTTGGTTGATGTCTCTGAAAATCTACAATTTTTTCGAGCACAAACAGAATCTTCGTCCGAAATTTTCTTTCGCATCGGGTGCTCTCGAGCTTTTATTGGAGAACTTTATCTAGTATACTCCAATGGCCATCTCATCTGCTTTCGAAACCGTCGGTTATTTCGAGTCAAGAGTTTGCGCTTTAGCTTAGATCTCTAAGCTTGCAATTTTTCGCATTTTACGCTCGACGAAGTCTAGAATGCTATTCGAAGTCGTACATAGATTTGAATAAATATCGGTTAACACGGACGTAGTCGCCAAGGACAATTCTTTCTTTGATGACAACAAAAACTTCGTCTTGTCTTTGTTCACTATAGTTTCCTTATCTATCAATATCATTATGCCGGATCTGATTCTGGGTTTGTTCTAGTTTTTATTCCGGTATCGGTTTCTAACGTTGGTTCCGTTTGAGGTCACAGTTCAATTTCCGTTGCACCTATGATCTTAGTTCCAGCTTCGGTTTCAGCTTCGGTATTAGTTTTAGTTTCTCATCCAGATTCGTTTCCCATCCTCTGTTTTGGTTCCGGATACAGTCTCTATTTCGGTTCCCTCTTTTGTCCTGGTTCCGTATTCGGTCTCAGTTTTTGTTCATCCTTCTGTCTTGGTTTCATTTTCGATTCTACCTTAGCTAGTGATTTCATTTTCAGTATCGGTTTCAGTTTGTCGCTAGTTTCGTGTCCATCCTCGGTATTGTTTAAAGTGTCGGTTTCGGACTCGGTTACAGTTTTGTTTCCATTTTCTGTCTTGGTGGTATACTTGGTTCCGGATTCGGTTGCACTTTCGTTTCCGACGCCAGTCTCTGAACTATTTTGTGTCTCACTTTCGGTTCCATCTTCTGTGATGGTTTCATTTGGTGCTCCAATTCTCTCTCAGTTTCTGTACCGCCTTGGTTGTCTTGGTTCCAGTTTAGATTCCACATTAGTTCGCGGTTATAGTTTCAGTTTTGACTTCAGTGTCGGTTAAATTTTTTTTACCAGTTACCGAAGATAGGGTATTGGTTCAAAATTAGGTTCCGGATTCGGCCCATCTTCGGTTCCTTCTTCTGTGATGGTTCCATTTTGGGTTCCGATTCTGTCTCAGTTGCTGTACCGCCTTGGTTGTCTAGATTCCAGTTTAGATTCCACCTTAGGTCGCAATTCAACTTTCAGTGCCGACTTCAGTACCGGTTAAATTGTGTGACTAGTTCCTGTTTCATCTCCGGTATTGGTTGAAAACTAGTTTCCGGATTTGGTATCAGTTTCGGTTCCATCTCCCCTGCTGGTTCTATTTTTGGTTCGGTTCCGTTTCTGTTTTAGTTTGTTTACCGCCTGGTTTGCAGTCTGGATTCCATCTTAGTCCGCAATTCCAGTTTCAGTTCCGACTTCAGTACCGGTTAAATTTTGTGACCAGTTCCCGTTCCATATGCGGTATTAATTCCAAATTAGGTTCCGGATTCAGTCTCAGTTTCGGTTCCGGTTTCTATCTTGATTTCATTTCCTGATCCGGTTTCGGTCCCACCATCTGTCTTGATTCCAGTTTGGGCGGGTTCAGTTTGTGGTCAGTTTCAATTCCTTTTTCGGTACTGATTAAATTTTTAGTTCCCGATCCGTCTTGATCAGTTTCTGTTCTGACATTGTTGTTGGATCCGCTTTCGACGCCATTTTCGCTTTTTATTCCAGTTTCACCTTTGCTTTGGATTATCGCTTCGGTTTTGACTTCTGTATCAGTATCTAGTTTCCCTTACATATAAGCTCGTAGTTCCACTTTCCGTTCCGCTTCTGCTATCGGATGCAGGCTTGGTTCCATTTTTGGTGTATATGTACTGTTAGCGGCAACTGATAAAAACATACAGACACTCTCTTAGTTAATCAATTTCCGATGTGATAAGAGCTTTGACAGATACAAACCCCATTTGACACACGAATATAAATTTTAATTTCTTGTTCTTTTTGTTGTTGTTGATGTTCGATATCAATTGAATGTTAATATTATAAACATTTTAGCCATTTTACCTTGCCAAATAGTAGCAACAATAGATTTAACCAGCAAATAGACATGAATACAAATTTTAATTTGAAAGTTAATTAAGCATTTACCGCAAACGTAATAACAATAACAACAATACAACAATTGAACGTACAAATATACGGGACGGTAGCAACAATGAATTACAAACAAAATGGCAAGAAAGGTAAAATAGAGTGCCGCGTGTACCCCTCCATATCTGCGTCACAACAGTGAAAACAACAGCAATGTGAAATAATAAATTGGTGGCCACAGGGGCAGAGTCACAATGAATGACAGTGAAGTACAATGGCAAAAATTAAAAAAAAATCATTCGATCAGGCATGGGCTACAATAATAACCCTCACGGCGATATGACCATGTTAAGCATCAGACAAAAGCAACCAACTCCAACCCAGCCCCAAGCTCTCGCAACCGAGCACCACCACGCTTCAAATCAACTCATTTAACAGTATTTCCTTGCGCTCAATTGTTGTTGTTGGCGCTTGTCCATAAAATGGTTGCCATTGTGGAAAATCTTTCGCTTTTATCCCCTCCCCAAACATTTTTCCCGGATATTCGTTTGTACATTCATTTATTTGTGTATGTCCTTTCAAAAGGATTGTGTAACAAAAATTGGAATACTCGTACATACAAAATAACAACGAGCATATTCGTACAAGACATAACTTAACCCGTACGAAAAATGAAAACACTACAATATTAAATTTGTGTTTACGTCAGAGTTTGTGAAAATTTACCTTTTGTCCTTTCGTCCCCATGGACTGTGTGTTGGCGTTTGTGTTTTACCCTTTTCTTACATTGGGGCGGTCACAAAAAGCCACAAAATGGTATTTCGCGTTGTCCTTTTTAGCCATGCGCCATTACTAGTTGTTATTGTTGTCATAGTTTGACACAATCGTTCCACCGAACTCTGCTATCCTTTTGTTGTAAATAAGTTCTAACCGCTTTGGGACATACTTGAAATATGTATAACAACAACTTTTGGTTTGTTTTTCTTAGATTTATAATTGTGTCCTTTGCGGTTATTGACGAGGCTTAATAAACAAGTTAGTTTGTGAGGAGGAGCTGGAGTGGAGGAGGGGGTCGTTGACATGAATTGCGTCAACTTAAGGCATTTATTTTACCAAATTACATTGCTTATTGCCCATTGTAAACCAGTCTTTTAGGTTTTAATAATTCAACAAAGCTGGAGCTATTGAAAAGTTTTAAGAGAATTTGTTAACAAACAAGTAAGGAAGGCTAAGTTCGGGTGTAACCGAACATTACATACTCAGTTGAGAGCTGTGGAGACAAAGTAAGGGAAAATCACCATGTTGTAAAGAGAACCTAGGGTAACCCTGGAATGTGTTTGTATGACATGTGTATCAAATGGAAGGTGTTAAAGAGTATTTTAAGAGGAAGTGGGCCATAGTTCTATAGATGGACGCCATTAGGGATATCGCCATAAAGGTGGACCAGGCCTGACTCTAGAATTTGTTTGTACGATATGGGTATCAAATGAAGGTGTTAATGAGTATTTTAAAAGGGAGTGGGCCTTAGTTCTATAGGTGGATGCCTTTTCGAGATATCGCCATAAAGGTGGGCCAGGGGTGTCTCTAGAATTTTTTTGTACGATATGGGTATCAAATGAAAGGTGTTAATGAGTATTTTAAAAAGAGTGAGCCTTAGTTCTATATGTGGACGCCTTTTCGAGATATCGCCATAAACGTGGACCAGGGGTGACTCTAGAATTGTTTGTACGATATGGGTATCAAATTAAAGGTATTAATGAGGGTTTTAAAAGGGAGTGGCCCTTAGTTGTATATGTGAAGGCGTTTTCGAGATATCGACCAAAATGTGGACCAGGGTGATCCAGAACATCATCTGTCGGGTACCGCTAATTTATTTATATATGTAATATCACGAACAGTATTCCTTCCAAGATTCCAAGGGCTTTTGATTTCGCCCTGCAAAACTTTTTCATTTTCTTCTACTTAATATGATAGGTGTCACACCCATTTTGCCAAGTTTTTTTCTAAAGTTATATTTTGCGTCAATAGACCAATCCAATTGCCATGTTTCATCCCTTTTTTCGTATTTGGTATATAATTATGGCATTTTTTTATTTTTCGTAATTTCGATATCGACTATGACCACGGTCGGATTTCGGCCAATTTTTTACACCAATACAAAGTGAGTTCAGATAAGTACGTGAACTGAGTTTAGTAAAGATATATCGATTTTTGCTCAAGTTATCGTGTTAACGGCCGAGCGGAAGGACAAACGGTCGACTGTGTATAAAAACGGTGCGTGGCTTCAACCGATTTCGCCCTTTTTCACAGAAAACAGTTATCGTCCTAGAATCTAAGCCTCTACAAATTTCACAAGGATTGGTAAATTTTTGTTCGACTTATGCATTAAAAGTATCCTAGACAATTAAATGAAAAGGGCGGAGCCACGCCCATTTTTGAAATTTTCTTTTATTTTTGTATTTTGTTGCACCATATCATTACTGGAGTTGATGTTGACATAATTTACTTATATACTGTAAAGATATTAACTTTTCTTTTAAAATCTGAATTTAAAAAAATAAAAGTGGGCGTGGTCGTTCTCCGATTTTGCTAATTTTTATTAGCAGACATATAGTAATAAGAGTTACGTTCCTGCCAGTTCCATCATGATATCTTCAACGACTGCAAATTACAGCTTGCAAAACTTCTAAATTACCTTCTTTAAAAGTGGGCGGTGCCACGCCCATTGTCCAAAATTTACTAGTTTTCTATTCTGCGTCATAAGTTCAACTCACCTACCAAGTTTCATCGCTTAATCCATATTTGGTAATGAAATTTTCGATATCGAAAAGTGGGCGTGGTTATTGTCCGCTATCGTTCATTTTAATAGCGATCTGAGATGAGTGCCCAGGAACCTACATACCAAATTTCATCAAGATACCTCAAATTTTACTCAAGTTATCGTGTTAACGGACAGGCGGACGGACGGACATGGCTCAATCGAATTTTTTTCGATACTGATGATTTTGATATATGGAAGTCTTTATCTATCTCGATTCCTTTATACCTATACAACCAACCGTTATCCAATCAAAGTTTAATATAATCTGTGAGCTCTGCTCAACTGAGTATAAAAATTATGACCAAACTTGGTTTAGTACATAAAGAATAAGCCGCAAACTGAACATGCTGGCATAATTTTGAACTACTTAAGTTCTCTTCTAAATGGCAGAACTACACTTACATGTGTATATGGATGGTTTCAAATTAATAGAAGCGGTCGGGTCTGCTCCAGAAATAAGTAAATCCAACAGGCTGCCAAATAACTGTAGCATCTTTCAGGTGGAAATTATGGCCGTGAAGAAAAAGCAGAATTGTAGGAAAGCTTGCTTAAGCTGCAGTCGCGTCAATATACATATATATTGCTGGTCAGGCGGCGATTAAGGCAATAAGCCCCACACAGTACTTCATCAAGAGGTGTTCTGGAATCCCAAGAAGCATCGGAAAAACTTCGCTCATGACGGGCTATACATCTATACTGGGTCATTAAGGGATAAAAGTTACGAAATGCTGATAAGCTGGCAAAGGAGGGTGCAACACTCGCTGAATCGTCGATTCGCGTCGCATTCCGTTTGCAATAAAATAAAAGGAGACAAGAGTTGCATATGATCCATATAGCAGGAAAGGCGTGGACAAAAGCGCAGGCCTGCAAATTTCTAAGATTATGTGCAAAGCCTACGATATGGGACTCACAACTCAGGAGGTTCGAGCTGCAGTAAGCAACGGTTGAGCACGTTCATGTTCGTGTCCTGCGCTCGCCAGTTCAACGCTCCAGTTTTTAGGGCGGCAGAGTCTCGAGAGATCTCGATGCAACAATTAAGCTAGGCCCTAGACAACTTCTTGTATTTCACAAGAGGACGGAGGTATTCTCTAACATAAGTCGTGGTACCTGATTGTGATTCTGCCGTTTGGTCGTCAAACAAATTCTGTTAACACTATGTGACATTCAGTCTATATGAGACCGTATTAGCTGCCCAGTTCAACCAACCTTAGTTCTCTTCTACGCACTAAGCCATACGAGCTATGAAAATGACCTTCGGAAATGGCTCAGTATGGATATGCTTCTTGCGCTTCGGGGCCGACCTGGAATCACATATTGCAAAACTTGCTCCAAACAGTAAACTGTAGTAGAATAAAACTTCCATTCCAAGGCGGTCGCCAATTATCTAAAAAACGCACAAATAGACTATACCAAGTCTAACAAAGATTTTTTTAGGCACAGAGCTACTGAAACTACGCAATGAGAAAAGAGGAATAGTCATTGTAATTGTGGAAGATGGAAAAGCTTCACCACTTTCTACATACATACTGATTTTGACATTTCGTTCCTAAACGAAACGCCTGTCGGCCAGTCATATAATTGGTGTTCCTCCTCTTTAAACTTGGAGGAAAGCCAAAGCTTTTTACAGGTCGAAGTCCACGAGCACTGTCATCTGATGAGGGTTTTTAGTTGAACCCACCCTTCATCTGATGACGTTTATCGCGATAGTGGTGCTATGCATTTAAAGAAAACCGTGCTTATGATTGACTCACCGAGGACATGCGGTGTAACGAGGAGGGACAGTTTCAACTGTCTTCACGACCGCCGAAAGTAGACATATCGAAATGTGTGAATCTCCTTGATCGACCAGCTTCTCGGGTTTTAGTTGTGGTACCTGTCTTTTGGTCTACGTTTAGGTTCAACACCTTCCCTGAGCAAGATTGTAACGCGCAGTTTCGCTGCAAGGAGCTGCTACCACGATGACAATTTTAGAATTCTGTATAGTGAATTAAATAAGGTTTCACGAAACTAAATGGCAATTGATTAAAAAAAAATAAAAACCGAGTCACTCTGTTACGTAGAAAGCTTTCCTAACTGGTTCAGTCTTAGGTGGTTCTGAGATAGTATCTGTCTTTGATTGATTAATTTAAATACATTAGCGCTGTCGGTACATTAGTAGCTACCAACTGTTTCGCTGTGCATTCTATTAGCACCGGGGTGGGGGGTAGTCATTAAACCTAGAGTCCGAAACTATGGCGGTCACGCAGTTTTGTTCCTAGTTTTGCTCTGTTGCGAAATAGTAGAGAGTTGTAAGGGATTTCAGCATGCGAAATAGGCTTGCCTTTATTTGTAAGTAGTCCTTTCCATCCTTATCAATCTCTTTCCCATCCTCTTCTTTATTTTTCATTTATGCTTCCTATTCCTGTCATTCCCCCATTTCCCTAAATCTATGCCACTCTTGTCCATCTCGCTCTTGCTCTGACTCTCTTTTCCACTTCACCCCCCAGGCCCACTCTTGCTTTCTGTTTATCTCCTACTTCGATGCTCATTCGCAGTTTAACTCTTGCGTCAACCACCATCCCAATTCACTCTCAGTTTCAATCCCATTTCTATTCTTACGCCCACTACCACTCATGACTCCCCTTCCACTCGAACGCACTTTCCAGTTCCACTCCTGCGTCCTCTCCCATTCTCATTCCAAATCCCACTCCGTCTGTCACTCCCACCTTCACTATCAAATTCATTTATAAGATACTCGTTTATGATTTTTCTTTTAATTAGAAAAACGTGAGCCCATACAAAAGTCAAGTGGGCTTGATAATTAAGAGATACTAATGTTCAAAAAGGTGGCACGTGCGTTGCGGCAACTGACAACAGATTTGCCGCACGGCAAAAGTTGCCACATAAAGTACTAAAAGTGCGTAAACAGAAAACATATAACAAAAGAAACTAACGAACGAGAAGATTTTAGCGTATGTATATAACATTCTCGTGAAATTAGTTAATTTTATTTATTATTTTAATAATTACCAACATAACAAGCAACTGCAAACAGCAGCGAAGCGAAATGCGTGAGAAAGCGTGCCCCTGGTAGAGGGGTTGCTGCGCTGCGAGTTAAAAAGCTTATTATCCTGCTGCTACTCGAGCTAACATACGCACTTCCTTGCCCTGAGGTGGGCTAAAACGCATGTGTAAATACTTATGCAACAAAAAACATACTTAAACCAGAACAAGCATAACTGCATAACATTGAACATTACGTGGATAATTAGTTGCCGAAAATGTGGCACATAAATAACATGCCACACATGTTAATATCGTGAGGACGCAGAAAAAAAACTTATTTTCTAAATGCGGAGGTGGAGCTGAATTGCGATGGGGTTGGTGCTGTTACTTTTAAGGCTCATTAGCAGTTACTCTCCTAAAATTTTTTGTTGTTATTCAGTTTTTACATAACATGCTGCAACAAGAAAAATTGTGTAAATGAAGAAAGCATGCAAGGGTTGGAGTGCTTAAGTATTTTCGAAATCCGTGGCACAGAGGCGCGACGCAAACTCACATTGCCACATAAATAAAATTATTACTTTCATAAGGCGTTAATATGTGCTTTAATTCATTTTCATGCATATGTGTTTGTTGTTGAAAACGTATAATGTATTTACTTACATGAATATTTAGATATATTAGACAATAAATTTTTTAACAACAACAAACGCGGGCTCCAAAGTCTATAATCATGTTTCGGGGTGCTATGACATCGCACCTAATGGCGCTTAACGGTATTTTAATGTTACAACGAGTGTATTACTCATATCCTTAATAAATTCATTAAAGCAAGATAATTAAATCTGTAATTAGAGAAGTACAAACACATTTTAGTGTAAGTACATAGGCTATTAAATATTTTCTACATACAGATATACATATAGACGCATTTATAATGTGTGTATGCATACATACATACATGTATTTGCACTATGTACATTTATAATAACTAACCTTCAGCTTCGGCTTCGTCCACACGAAGAAATTAAACACATTGATACCCATATAGTTTCGAATTCCGAAACTATCGCAAGTTATTGGCAAAATGATACTGTAAACTCTCACAAAACAGTTGTGAGTGATCCCGAAAACACTTCCAAAATGATCAGACGGTAGTCCTGAAAGCCCCAGAAAATGTCCCAAAATTATTGCTGAAATAGCGCGGGATTCAACCTTAAATAGTACTTAAATTATTCAGAAACCAAATTGATATCGATCCATGAATCATTTCGTAAACAACCCCTAAGTAATTCGACGATCGTCCCGAAAAGATATGGAGATAGCCCCGAAAAAGTTTCAATATAGTCACGACACCACACAAGACCAGAAATAATCCGGAGTTCCGAAATATTTTCGATATGATCCGACAAAAATTTCGAAGTTGTCTTGAAGTACATAGTTCCCAAAGTTATTCTGGTTAGGTTAGGTTGAACTGGCCGGTCCATGAGGACTGAATGAGTCCGTAGTGTTACCAGAAGTTTGTTTTAGCGACCAAACTGAAAAACCCTAGCAAAACCAGGACCTGCATATGTTATAAAATAACTGTGTCCTCTTGGCAAATACTAGAAGTTTCCTGGGACTTAAACCACTTGCTGCTTCTAGATCTGACAGCTGTATCACTCCTAATAGCTGCAGTCTTAGCCTGCCAGGGCACGAGCACAGAACGTTCTCGCTCGTTTCCTCCTCCAACCCACACTTTCTACATCTGCCATCACTGACCAAGCCTAATTTAAAGGCATGTGACGCCAGAAGGCAGTGTCCAGTCAGAATACCCGTCATGAGTCTACAGTCCTCTCTTTTTAATGATAGAAGCAACTTTGTTAGTCTTAGGTTGTAAGACCTACACATAATCTTCGAGACTTTACAGTCGCGCGCTTGAACCCACTCCTTTCCCGCTTGGTCGATCATGTGCACCTCTCGCCTTCGTTTAATCTCGCCCCAGTCTAATTGGGACGTCTTCGTTATTCTGGAAATAATCCCAAAACTTTCCGGACATTTTCCTAAAATAATACCAAAATGTCCCAAAGTAGTTCCGACATGATCCAGACATAATCTTGAAATAGGTTCGATCTGATCCCAAATACTCCCTAAATAATACTGAAACAATACCTTCGTATATCCTGAACTAGTTCCGAATGCTTCCTTCCCACGGGGGGTAGATGATGGTGCAAACCTTTCGAAAATTGTTTTGTTTTCGACCTATAGGTCAAATAGACTCATATTTACTCTTTTCTGGGCCTGGCCCACTTATATTATAATTAATAGGTCTGGAAGCACTGGGGACCTTTGTGCAGATCTATTGTGCAAGACCTTTCATCCTAATTTTGTATCTGGAGGCTCTTGATGTATCTAAGTACCTCTTCAGGCTTTTTACTCCATATCACATAGGGATTAAGAGTCCCACCACCTAGGTGGGATAGTCTCTGCCTAGCTAAAGCGACGCATTCACAGAGAATGTGAACCGGCGTTTCATCATCCAGCTCACAGAAACGAAAAATTTGAGTATCAGATAGATTTAATATACTTAGGTGATATCGTAGACCGCAGTGTCCCGTGTAGAACCCAGTAAGAGTTCTTAGGTCCTCCCTGCTTAGGTTAATGAGTTTGGCTTATACTTTCGTTGCCGGAAGTATAAACAGTTTGGCCTGCTTTTGCCCTGGGCAATCAATCCAGTGACGTCTGAATTGTTTAGTTTCCCAGTTACTTATAGTTTCACTGGTGTGTGCTTTTGAGAGTCCACAAAAGGGCGCTGGACCATAGAATGCTGGTGAAGCACCCTGCTTTGCTAGGTAATCTGCATGTTCATTACCTTCATGCCCTAATGTCCGGGAACCCATCCCAACAAAACCTTGTTTTTGGCTCCCAGGGCATTAAGGATTTCAGTGCATTCATCCACCAGCTTAGATGTAACTATGTAGGATTGCAAGGCACGCAGTGCCGCCTGGCTGTCCGACATAATGTAGATGATCTTCGATGTTGAGCCTCTCCGCAGACATTCTCTACACAGACCTCTATTGCATGAATTCTGCCTGAAATATGGTGGGGTAACATCCCATTGGTATCGATTTTTTTAAGTTTGGCCCATACATGCCAGCTCCCGTTCTTCCGTCTTCGAATTTCGATCCATCCGTGTACCAGACCTTTGAGTCAGGGTCATTATAAGGATTCCCTATTTCCCAGTGGGTCCTGTCCACAATGGACACTTCAATGTTCCGTGAGATTCTGAGCTTAGGGGTCATTACGTCACACAGTTGTAATGAGTGATTTCCTATGCATTTTCTTGTTATTTTCATATGCCCTATCATATTTCCTTCCTTCAACTCAGAAATATTTGGAAGTCTTAGTGCACCTAGTGTTGCCTCTTTCTCTATCAGAATAGGGAAGGGAGGTATTCCCAATAAAGCACTAAGTGCGTCAGCAGGGGCGGTTCTCATCGCACCCGTTATGCCAACGCAACTAATCGATGCAGTTTGCTTAGTTTAGCCGTTGCCTTTCTTTGCGTGGCCTTCTGCCACCAAACTATCCAATATACCATTTTTGGACAAATCCGCCATGGCCCACTTTTCTAAAACTTTTAGATCATAGACTTAATATCTTTGGTCAAAATCAAAGAACTTGCATTTTTATCTATTAAAAATAATTAAAAAGGAAACTTTCACTAGACGGTAGACGGTTTCAGGCTATTAGGAATCTGTGCACCAAATTTCATTAAAATGTATATAGCCGTTCTGGCGTAATTGAGCCAGAAAGACTATGAAAGAGCAACCGTTCATGAAGTGCGTTGAGGTCCATCCTTCCCCTTATAGTATGCCAAATTTCATCAGACATGCAAGGTGCCACATTTATATTATTAAAAACATATTTACATACATATATACAATTCTTTATTATATTTGTTGCAATATTTTATATTTCATTTCGTTCAGAAAAAAAAGAAGAAAAACCTACACCCGAAGTGACCTTAGCTCATCCAAAAGCGAAGGAATGGATTGTTGCCATGGCCAAGGCTAGCTATCAGGATCTGTCCCAAACTGGCGAATGAATATCCGGAATTAATAAAACTGAAAGTAAGTCCATAACTACTTGTCCTTATTTATTGTAATGTATGTATATTATACGCGTGTGAGGGCGTGTGAGGCATGTTTCTTTTGTGACATTTGACAATGATCTCATTGGTCATAATCACTTGACATTGGTTCAGCTGTCAATAAGCTATGCAAGTCAAAAAATATATTTAAAAAATGCGTTGTGCTAAGGTGCAATGTCTGGCGCCAGGGTCGCAGAGAGCCGAGCCGGGCCCCTGGGACTGTTCGCGTTACGGGCCCCCCTAAAAAAAAACTTATCCAGTAAAAAAATTACATAACATAAATAAATTTTTCAATTCACATTGTCAGTTTTATTTCATATAAATAAGATTTACTGTAGCACTTACATAAATGAAATGTTAGATCTCATTGTTTGATTTGCTTACATTAACTTTTTCTAAATATGTACATTTTAAGAGCTTGAATCAGCCAAGGAAAACCTTCCGTGCTTTTTGGTCTGCGAATATGGAAATTACAGCTTCAGAACTAATGCTAGCGAGCAAGGCTGGACTCCAACGCCAATGTTCCAACGCTTGCCAAGCTATTTTTGCTCATAGTAGAACGTAAAAAATTTTTCACGCGAGACAATAGACTGAAAGAACGCTCCCCTTCAACCACACTGACTGAAAGTTTGGAAAATATTCTTAATGCTATGCAGATGTTAGGAAATAATACTTCCATCTTCAAGTCATGAAATTTGTTCAGAAGTTGAAATGGTGGCAGCGAATCACATCCCAAATTTGCTAAGTGGATGGCTTTGAGATGAATGATTTCATCTATTAGATCCGTAAAAATATCGATACCATAAATCGTGCAGAATGCCGCTGCCTTTTCTCTGAGCTCTTCTTCCGTCAGATCCTGATACTTCCACAAAAACCTAAATTTAATCGCAATGCCATTTACGGCTTCGAAGCGACTTGTCATGTTACCAATCAAGCAGTCCAAAAGAACGTAAACTTTTTTTGTAGCAACAAAATATGTATGTATCTATGAAATCCTAATTAGAGTACTGTCAATACTGCTTTGCCTTGGCGGGCCCCAGGGAAATTGCCCTGGCTGCCACCCCCTCTCCACGGCCCTGGCGCACTAAGAACAGAACATTGAGCCGTCTTTACTCGCTGGCACATAATTGTGGTGGGGCACTGCGACACACCCTGAAATTTAAGATTTGTGTACTGGATATTTATGTACATATATCATGTATTTAATATAGTTATCGTACCAATTTAATTGTTTATTTACGACATTTTCTTATATTACTATTTTCGTTGGCAATTTTTAGTAGGCTTCTACTGGGTGGGAGGAGAAGTTAAATTTTGAGGGACTCTAGTCTACCTCACGTTATTGCTTCATTTATGCGTTGAATTAACCTCCTTAACTAGAATTTATAGTTTTAAGTAATTCTAGCCTTCCGTTTCAAATCCACCATATCCTGTCCTATAATCATTTAGTGAACCTATTCTAGAGCTCCCTAAACATTTTTTTAACTTTCTTTAAGATTCGTAGATCTCAATCTCTTGCGTAAGTCTTTGACAATTTGATTTGATGAGCGATCCTCGTGAAATTCACCACGAAATTCAGCTCTACATACCACCATTGTTTGGTATAACCATTGTGAATTCATACACGTGACGAATGTTGCTAAAAGCGTTCACAATAGTAAACAGCCTCGATCACCTGTTCAGATCGCTGTTCGATTACTTAAATCATTTGCTCAATAGTGTTTTTCAAAACATTTTTGTAAACGACTGGTATATTGCATTTTTACATATTTTAAAATATTTTGACACAACAATATATATTATATAGTAAGCAATCGGTGAAATTTGAAGATCCTATCGGACCGACAAATGTCTAATACAATACAAAAATACACCTTGGCACATTTAATTGAGATATCTCAAAATTTGAGGGACTGTTTGCGTTCAAACAGACAGACGGACGACAGACGGGCATGGCTATATCAACTCAGTTCGTCGCCCTGATCAATTCGGTATACTAATGTTGGTCTATCTTCAATATTCTCAACGTTTACAACATCGCCAAGTAATATACCATTTCACGTTCATGAAAAAAGTTTTTTCTAAGCGGGTTGGCCACGCGGTAGTGAATATCCCGAAATAACCTGGAGTTGTTCCGAAAATAATCTGAATTGAATTTCGGAAAAGTCCCGAAACAATCCGTAAACAACACCAAAATAGTCCTGGTATTACTAAAAATAGCCCGGAAACAATCACGAAACAATCCCAAATTAGTACCAAAAACGGGGCAGCCGCCATGGTATGCTGGTAGCATCTTCCGCCTGCCACACCGGAGATCCTGGGTTATAGTCTCGGGCAAAGCAACACCGAAAGTTCAGAAAAAAAGTTTTTGTAAGCGGGGTGGCCACTCGTCAGAGGTTTGGAAAACATTTCGAGTGTATTTCCTTACGTATGATGCAGCCACCTACTATGGCATCCGTAATAATCTCATTTTGAATAAAGGATGCTCTTAACACTTCATCAAACACATGCAAAAATACAACGGAATATATTGCATATATGCAACACCCTGTTGACACTAATTTATTTCTTCGTGTGCCTACTTGGAAATGCATAAAAATGATTTATACCCATTTCCGCTCCATTGAAAAACCCAAATGATTCGAAGAATTGCAAGCGCCGCATAATTCGCATATTTCATTGCAACAAACCAGAGCTTATTAATTGCAGATTTTTTTTTATTGCATTTATAAATTGCAAGCGTCAAGTTCATTGCTTACTTTGAGAGAACACGCGCACACAAACACTCATACTTATACTTGAATGCATTTCAATTATGGTCTCTTCTTGTAGGCTACGCATATTATTTCCGGGAACAAGAGATTTGTAGCCCAATTAGTTAATTCCACACAAAATCTCCACATGAACTTATGCTCCAGCAGTAGGCTTATTCATTATGAATGATTTTACAAGGGGGAGGGTGCAGCGTGTAACCACAAGCAGGCAGGCAGGCAGTAAGGCAATATTTCCCCCAAAGTGTCATAAATCTTTTGCTCAAACAGATCCCTCGAAAATTATGCCGCGCTATGTTGTTATGTGTGGCATGTTGCTGGGTGATGTTGGCAGTAATAAATTTTGTTGGTTGGTAGTGTTGCCGTTGGTGTCGTTGCCACATAAAAAATGAATTATGCGTCTCTTTATCGGTGTGAAATGCAACCAAAAAAATAATAATGAAATAAAGCGTAAAGATGAATATTAGAAAAGTTGGGGGAAATCTTGTAATTGAGAGACAATATTTTGTAATGAAATAGGCGTCGTGGAGCAACTCCTACATTTTATGTACCATTTTTACGAGATAATTGATAATAGAAATAGTGGCATATTTTATCATTAGAACATGTATTTAATTTTTTTTTGGTATTAGGTATGTATACACAAACACACATATGTAAATATTTGTAAACAATAAATAAAAATAGATGTTTTTTTTTCGAAATTGATTTTTATTAGTTTAGTAGCTGTGTTAAATTTTTAATTGGATATTGCTCTTCGCATAATAAAGTCGGTCTGGATAAATTTTATATTAATTAATCTGATATTTGTATTTTTCCTTAGTTTCTTTCCAATTAAGAAGAAATTATAAATATATTCACATTATTAACTTGTATCCGCCTTCTGTCTATTTTTCTCACTTTTCTCACTTTTTATTGGATTGTCTGATCCTTAGTATGTATGTTACGAGTCAGTTAAAGAACTCACTACCTCGGAATCCGGTACTAGTTGAGTTTCCACAGGAGCGATTGGTTTGATCTCCAAAAGTCTCGAGCTGCGTCTTTTCGTTTATCTGGTTTTATTTGTAGGCGAGTTATTGAGTTTTGGTCATATATATGGCGGAAATACTTATTTTTAGTTATTTTACCTCCATGGGAAATCGTGACTTTGGCCACTATGCGACATACTTAAACCGTCTCCAACCGGGACTATACATATGTGATATTTTTGACCCTGGTATTACCAAATGAAGTGGTGAGACTAAAAATCGTTTATGTGATTTGTAAGAACCACTCTAAACCATAACTAGCGATAGCCTTTTTCAAACTATTGAATAGCGGCACTATCGATAGTTTTGTAACTATAAGAGAGAGTCATGATAAATCATGATTATGAAATTCATTGTGGTCAATTTATATAAAGCCAGACTCATAATTTTGTTCAATCAAGTTTTTATATTCTACTTTTTTCTCAAGTATGTTCTGAGTATTGCTCTTGAACAATCTAGAATCAAAAATATTCCTTCCAGTGCCACCTATCGGAATATTTATCCTTTGTAGAAGGTGATACAATGTTGCATGCTCATCATCATACTTCGCCTTGGATTCCTAGGATCAAGACGGACAAAAAATATTTACTTATTTTCATCAGATATGTCACATTGGAAAAGTATAGACTTACCCTTTATATTGAAGCTGGAGATATTCGCAGACGGCTGTCGTGGTGTGGTGGTAGCGTGATCCGCCTACCACAACGAAGGTTCTGGGTACAAGTAACGGGCAGATCAAGTCCGCCATGAAAAGCTTTTCAGTGAAAATTGATCTGCCTTGCAGTTGCTATGCGGAGTCGGGATAAAGCATGTAGGTCCAGTCCAGCCAGATGAGAGAAATTAAAAAATAGCACGACGCAGTTTGCAATAGAATCTTGGCCTAACTCTACTCAGAGGTAAATCGCGCCAAGTAAATATTTAATTTTTTAAAGATACTCGCGTTGATCACAAAAAGTTTTCCAAAATTGGAATAGATATCGTTTTGTGTCCATGCACGTATGTTTTTCTCGCCGGAATCGGAATGTTCAGAAAATTTTATGGGACACCAATTTTGAGACGTGTCATGCATAGATTTTAATATCTAGTAAATGATTAAGCTCAACTGTAATTTTAGATCACCCTGTATTACATTTCCATCACGTTCTAGGCCATGTTTAAAATTCCAAGTCTGCTCAAATTTTCTAAATATCTCATCAGAACCCCACTTAGAGGAATCTTGGAACTCTATATTGCATTGTAATCGAATTCGGAAGTAGCGTCTAAACTTTAAGTTTTCTGAATATATGAATAAATGCTCCTAGTAGTGTTTTAAAAGTTTTAAGTGTTTAGTGTGATGAGGATTTGCACAAAAACCGTTGCATTCATGACCCGGCTGGAAAAACTTCCATTATTTAGCGTAACCGAGTCCTGAATTATGCTTCAAATGTAAGGTATAAAGCTAAATATCGAGGGTAAAAACCGATCGCAAGATTTCCCAAATATGCTTTGAAAATAAACGGGCAAGCAAGACATCAGCGATCCCATGAAGGACTAAAACGTTTCATTATTCGCGTTGATGACTAACTAAAGAAATACTTAAAAACTAAACGTGAATTGCTTTTCATAGGAAATCGAACCTGGCTTGTTTGCGTTGCGAGTGACGAAATTTAAGCAACTACAATTTTTCTTTCTCTTTGACCATAGTCTTGGGTGGCTCAACCCGCACTTCTAGTATGGTTGAACGGTTACAAACTTATCCCAATTGCCTTCCTTGCATATTTTATTCGTTGCACAGTACATATGTATATTTCGTATAACAGCCGCGTTTTTTTTTACACGTAAATGTCTATACGCTTAAACTTTATATGGACTGCTAAGCGACAAACTTTAAATGCACCTCTGAAATTGCTGCGCATAAAATTGTCCTACTAAATTTCAATACGCATTATACTCAGATGTAACTGAAATATGTGTCTTTGTTTCACCCTCTACACTAATTCTATGTATTCTATGTGTGTCCACAATTCATGCAACTGATTTAGCTATATGTATATCCTAATCGCCATCAGAGGGTTGTGTCTCCGCTTTTCGGTACACCCTGTGGCTGTAGTTAGTTATTTAACCACTGCCGCTAGATGGGTCTCCTAAGCATTATCTAAGCGAGGATAGGCGTTTTTTTCACGCGCAAAACGTAAAAGTATAAGCGTGTATAAAAAACACGGCTAATATCATGAGATAAAAACATGCTTTTTGTTTTTCAGCGGTTTCAAAGAAACTAATATTTTGTTCTATTCTTTTATTGAAATACAAAGCACTCACCAATGTTGTCTATTTGTATGATTGCCCTAATTGCTCCTCAATTTATGAAACGTGTTATTTGAGCAATTTTTAATTCTGGTATTTCTCTAATTAGAGCAATACGTTTGGCACATGATGTATACGAAATATACAACTGTGCAAAGAATAAATATGCAAGGAAGGCAATTGGGATAAGTTTATAACAAACTAAGGCAGGAAGTGGCTATATATGGTGGCTTTATATGGAAATTTAGTTATATAATTTACGATTAGGAGTTAAGTACGTAAATGAAGACAATATCGTTATATGTAACTAGGTCTTAATTGATTTGAATAAGTATAAAATATGGCTTTGGCTATTATGGTTTGTGGCCACAGATTTGACAGTTGATATCGATTGTTAGCGATTCCGTTTGATTATCCGCCTCTGTAGCATTTTACTGGGACATCTATATGTATTCAGTCGCAGTTGAGGTAACATGTTTATAGCCTACTGCGACAGGGATTCATCAAACAAGATAGCTTGAATAGCCGCCTAGGTAGCAGTTGGTTGCGACTTCTACTTATACTTAGTCGCTTTATATTATCGCTGCAAATTGAATGGTAATCGCGAAAAACGATTCAAGCGCCGATTTCCGAAAACAATGACTTCAACCAGCATAATATTCCACCGATATTTATTTGTTTGTGAGAAGCTGAAAAAAATACAAAAAAATATTTTGATCTATTTAATAAGTTGGGAAAAATTTAAACAATGTGACATCAGGCCGGACAAGGCGACAGCTGTTTCGATTATACCTTGTAAATCTCTTCGAAGACTTTTCTCCCGGGAGTGAACTGTTACAAACGCATTTAGCCACTTCCTGCCTCAGTTGTTCTAAACTTATCCCAATTGCCTTCCTTACATATTTTATTCTTTGCACAGTTGTATATTTCGTATAATATCATGTGCAAACGTATTGCTCTAATTAGAGAAATACTAAGAATTAAAAATTGCTTCAAATAACACGTTTTCATAAATTGAGAAGCAATTAGGGCAATCATACAAATAGACAACATTGGTGAGTGCTTTATATTTCAATAAATAGAACAGAACAAATATTATTTTCTTTGAAACCGCTGAAAAACAAAAAGCATGTTTTTATCTCATGATATTATACGAAATATACATATGTACTGTGCAACGAATAAGTGAAGTTTGTAACCGTTCAACCATCCTAGAAGTGCGCGTTCGAGTCCCACTCCCGGGAGAAAAGGCTTTGAATAGATTTACAATGCATAGACGAAACACTGTCCGTGCTGATGTCACGTTGTTTAAATGTTTCCCAAATTATTAAATAATTAAAATACAAAATATTTTCTTACATCTGGGGTAAATATTGCCAGGTTATCTTAATTTCATGATTTCAAGTCACGATTTGACATTTAACATTACCTTGGATATTAATTTCGTCACTTCGGATGCAAACAAGCCAGGTTCGATTTCCCATGAAAAGCAATTCACTTTTAGTTTTAAAACTAGCACATTATAAGCGTATTTGCTGGACTGGAAAGACTATCTTCAGTATTTTTGTTAGGTTAGTCATCAAAGCAAATAATGAAACGTTTTAGTCCTTCATGGGACCGCTGATGTCTTCCTTGTCCGTTTATATTCAAAGCATATTTGGGAGATCTTGCGATCGATTTTTGCCCTCGAGCTTTAGCTGTATACCTACATTTGAAGCATAATTCAGGACTCGGTTACGCAATATAATGGAAAAGTCTTTCCAGCCGGGTCATGAATCCAACGGTTTTTGTGCAAATCCTCGTCACACTAAACACTTAAAATTTTTAAAACACTACTTAGGAGCATGGATTCATATATTTAGAAAACTTGAAATTTAGACCCTACTTCAAAAGTGTGCCAAAATTCCTCTAAGTGAGGTTCTGATCGAGATATTTAGAAAATTTGAGCAGACTTGGAATTTGAAACATGGCCTATAACGTGATGGAAATGTAATACAGGGTGATCTAAAATCGCAGTTGAGCTTAATCATTTACTAGATAATAAAATCTATGAATGGCACGTCTCAAAATTGATGTCCCCAACTAAAATTTTCTGAATATTCCGCTTCAGGCAGGAAAACATACTTGCATGGACACAAAACGATATCTATTCCAATTTTTGGAAAACTTTTTTGTGATCAACGCGAGTATCTTTAAAAAATTAAATATTTACTTGGCGCGATTTACCTTGAGTAGAGTTAGGCAAGATTCTATTACAAACTGCGTCGTGCTAGTTTTTAATTTCTCCACAATTTGGCGGGACTGGACTCTACATGCTTTATTCCGACTCCGAACGGGAACTGCAAGGCAGATGATGAATTTTCACTGAAAGCTTTTCATGGCGGACTTGCTCTGCCCGTTACTTCGTACCCAGAACAAACGTCGTTTAAATTTTTCCCAAATTATTGAATAAATTATAATTAAAAATTGCCTCAAATAAAATGTTTTCATACATTTGATAGCAATGAGGGCAGTCCCCGCTTAATTCATACAAATATTTGATCTGTTCCATAAAAAAATGAGAGCTATGATTGTGCGTACGATTGCTGTTATTGTTAATTGTGATTGCGACCGAGACGCAGATGATTCCACAGTAAGTCAGTCACGCCCTTTTCCTCCAAGCTGCCGCTGCGATTTACTGTGATCATTCAGCCGCTGTGAAAATCACAGGCTCAACTCTTAGCATGCTCTTAGTTAAACAACAAAATCAAATGTAGTTTTCATCTCGGAGAACTCCCAATAAACAATCATCAAATCATCCTTAACGCAAAGACTATGACTGTTTGCAAAGCGGCTGCAACATTCACAAAGGGTTTGTAAAGCTGGTGCGGACAGCCTCTTCACTATTACTTCGATCTGGATATTGTATAAGGGCTGAAATATTACCCATCCAAACTGAATCCTAACAAATTCGATGTATGTCCTCAATTTAGCTAGTTTTAAAAAGAAGTTTGCGCTTCAGCAACATGCTAATTTTTGATACAACAACAAACACCACAACTTTTCCGTATTTTCAAAAACTTTCTAAATTTTGTTGTCACATTCCAACACTAACTTCTTACAGTGCAGTTCAATATGTCGCGTCATCATGTTCCCACAAAAAAATTAATTTCAACTGCTATGTTCGATTCATCCAAAATAATTTTTACTTAAACAACAATTTTTTGTTACAGAAATAAACTTATAATATTAATACTCATACTCAATAAGAGTTTGCACAATCAAGCTGTATGAGAAAGCAAAATATTCACTAAATTTCACCTTCAATCGAATTTCTTACACCAATGCCATACAAGTCGAAAATTTTGTAGGCGTAACTTTTTGTCGTCGTGTATCCATTTTGAAGGCGTGTAAATATTCCCTAAAATAAATAAAAAAAACAGCAGTACCAACAATTAATTAAAATGGGTCAGTCCTGCGTTGTAGACTTGTATATAATCCAAAGTGTAAAAAAAAACTTGTGAGAGATCGAATCGTTGTAAATTCGTCTTGTTCAACATGTGTTTTTCATTTCTTTAAAATTGAGTACCTCACTTTCATTTCTAAAAAATTGAAAATTTTTTCTTTTTTTTATTAAAAAAAGTACCCAATAAGTGCCTTGTAAGCTGAGGACACGTGTTGCGGGCGGTGACGGTAAATGCTCGTACAACAAATAAGAACACATGTACCGTGTAAATATACATATGTAAGTATCATTGATACAAAAAGTATATATAAATATGTACTTTAGCAGTCAGTTTTGTTCTTTTCCCACAAATATTTACAACAACAATAGTAGGAACTCTTGAAAGCAGTATAAATTAAAAGTGAAGTTCTCTTTGCGTTTGACTGCCGAAGCCAAAAATCCTTTTAATTCACATATGTTTGTATATAAATTAAGAGACATGTGGCAATATTTAGCCACGTCACTGGACTGTGACTCGTCCTTTGCCTTTTCCTCTTTTTTAACCGCTTCCTTTTTCCCATCCACAGCTTATCGCAAAAGCGTTCAATTGTCATGTTTTCCTGAATTGCGCGACGTCCGTAGGGACCGCGGTGTAGTCATGCGAACTTGGAAATATGCTGTTTTCTCTCTTTTTTTAACAGAGAAAGTCGTAAAATCGTTTGTAAACTTTTCTGCAAATCCCGCTGCTTCTCTTAGGGTTTGGACATGCGAAGGCGGTCCCAAAAACAATATTTCAACAGTAATTGTTGATGCGATTTTATTGCGTAACAACAACTCAAACAATTTCGTTCTTAATTTATCGGGTTGTCGATTTTAAATTCGCGTCACGATGTCAACCCCACGCCTAAAACTGGTACCATACCTCTTCATTCTCTTATTTCCATCAGTAACTCTTATCGCAGATAGTCTGAAATCATAGTGTTGTTATCAGAGGGGTGACTGATTTGCCGAGAAAATCGTTTAATGTGCCATGTTCCCATTTTGAACCAGGATCTTTTTATTTGAAAGTCTGGCACGCTAGCAGTACGACTTTGTGCTGCTATCATTTGTGAGTTCATGCTGATTTAATTTTCATATTTCAAAAAGTGCCTGTAATAAAAAAGTTATTAAAAGTTATTAAAAGTGGAGGAATGCTTTAAATTTTCTTTTTTATACTCAGCGTGCTTTGCACACAGAGTATATTAACTTTGATTGGATAACGGTTGTACAGGTATAAAGGAATCGGGATAGATGTAGACTTCCATATATCAAAATCATCAATATCGAAAAAAATATTGAGATATCTTCACCAAATTTGGTACACGAGCTTATCTGGACCCAGAATAGAAAATGAGCTAAATCGGATGATAACCACGCCCACTTTTATATATAGGTATAAATTTTGGAAAACCCAAAAAACTGATAATTTAGTAAATAATACGCCTAGAATGTTGAAATTTGACATGTGGACTGATATTGAAACTCTTGATAAAAATTTTGAAAATTTTTTCAAAATGGGCGTGGCACCGCCCACTTATGATAAAATCGATTTTACAAATATTTTTAATCATAAATCAAAAATCGTTAAACCTATCGTAACAAAATTCGGCAGAGAGGTTGCCTTTACTATAAGGAATGATGTAAAGTAAAATTTACGAAATCGCTTAAGGACCACGCCCACTTTTATATAAAAGATTTTAAAAGGGTCGTGGACGAACAAAATAAGCTATATCTTTGCAAAAAAGGGCTTTATATCAATGGTATTTCATTTCCCAATTGGATTTATAACAATAAATAGGAAAAACTTCAAATTTAAAAAAAATGGGCGTGGCACCGCGCCTTTTATGACTAAGCAATTTTCTATGTTTCGGGAGCCATAACTCGAAGAAAAATTAACGTATAGTAATGAAATTGTGTACACATGTTTTTCTTATAGCAGAAAATATTTCTATTAAAAATGGACGGGATCGGTTAAAGACCACGGCAACTTAGATATAAAACAAGTTTAAAAGGGTCGTAAACTAGAACAATAAGCCATACTTAGCAAAAAATAGTTTTGAATCAATGATATTTCACTTATCAAGTTTTATTGTAAGAGCAAATGGGGAGACATGTGATGTATACAATGTTCGGTTACACCCGAACTTAGACACCTTTACTTGTTGATACTAGTTTTTGTTCGAAATCGAATTACGCAGTACCACGTGACAGACTGACATCGTCTGCGTTGTTCTTAGCAAGCACGCATACCAATGCATACCAATGATTCATATAACAGATCCAATCACAGCTCTCATTCCAGGAACTAATAGAAGCTGCGATAACAGAAACCAATGAACCGGTTATGTGTGCTGGTACTAAGCAGCAATAACGAAATATATATAGTCTACTAAGCAAACGCCTTGCAACATCTAGCGGTAGATTCCAGCACAACTCGCAGAATTCATTGATTTCCATTGCAGCTGCTACTTGTTCCGCTGTGACGAAAGCTATGATACGATCTGTGGTAGTGATTTTTAGTAATCGTGATTCTGAACTGCGATTTAGATCATATTTCGTTAAGTCACAGCATAAATGTAAAGCGCGATAACCTCCGAAGAGATTTTAAGGCCGAGCTTCTCTTCCAATTTGCGTCGGGCTCCTCTAATTTTTTCCTACAAATTGCTGGATGGGACCTACTTGTTTTATGCCGGCTCCGTACGGCATCTGCAACGCAGATGAGTTTTCACCGAGAGCTTTTCATGGCAGAAATACACTCGGAGTGCTTGCCAAACACTGCCAAGGGCGACCCCGCTCAGAAAAATTTTCTTCTAATTGAAAAAAACTTCTTTCTAAAATTTTTGATGTAGCTTTGCCCGGTGCGTGAACCCAGGATCTTCGGTGTGGTCGGCGGAGCACGCTACCATCACACCACGGCGGCGGCAGTCACAGAATTATAAAAAAAAATTGACGTGATATATGTATTTCTCAGGATATTTAGGCCTTGCTTCTCTTCCAATTCGCGTCGTGCTATTTTTTTATTTTTATTACAAATTGGGGGGCCTAAATGTTGTAAGCCCATTCCAAACGACATATGCAAGGTATACAAATTTTCACTGAGAAGCTTTTCTTGGCAGAATATACTCGGAGTGTTTGACAAGGTATTTCTGATGGTGGCCTCTCGGAAAAACTTTTGTTTGTAATAAAGAGCACTATAAAAAATCACTGCGCATAAAATCACAGTGATAATTTACGCTGCTTTTCAAAAATCGCGGGATCTGCCAAGCCCAGTGATATAGTCCGATCATTACAAATATGGTACTAGCGGTGTACGTGACATTTGGTACATGACTCGAATCGCTTCGTTCCAAACCGCACTATAAAACTTTCACGCATCTACTCTGAATTCACTGCTCTACAGTTTTGCGTCTAAAATGTAGTAAACCAAGGCCTAGCCATGCCTCTTTATATATCCAAATATCATTCTGAATTTAAATACTTAAATAAGTTGCAACAAATATTTTAAATAACTTTCAACTTCTTCCAAAAACCAATTAAATCAACGCTCCCCCTACCATCATACCTAAATTATGAGTGATGAGTTAAAATGGTGTCAAGTCATTGGAAGTCAACAAGCGGGACTAGCTCTTAAAAAAAAAGCAAAATACCAATACATATTGTTGTACCTCAATGTTTTTATTTGACCTATGCATGTCCCCTTTTTATAGCAAGGAATTAAAATAAATAAAAAACTGTATCTAGTTGGAATAACATGAAATTCAATTTGCCCGCATGTCAAACAACACTAAGCCAGGTCAAAAATACCGTTCAAATGTGGTCGTACCGACCAAGCTGTTGATGTTACGAATAAGCGAGTTGCTAACGCATGTAAATACGTTCCCAACAACAACTGTAAACAATAATAAACCAAAGTGTATAAATAAAAAAAATAGATAGAAACAAAGGCTTACAGGAAAAAAAAGAGGCAGAAAAGGTAATCTCTAAAATACAGTGAATGCCAAGATGGGTGAAGCACAATCTTTAACAAGAGTGTTTATGTCACAGACCCCAATATGTGTAATTGATATCGCGCCATATTGTTATGCCACTATCCTAGGACCAAAAGGGACGGTGGGTACAGCATTGCATCCCGAGCACTACGACGCTTTGTTGATTGTGAGTCTGCTTACCCACCCCACAGATATATAGCTAATAATTGGTCTGATTATAGAGATACAGAGCCATTGGATTGTCAAAACGCAGTTAATACTTTTAAATTTTTCTACCGGATGAAAGGCTCTTGAAACAAGTAGGCGTTGCCACTCCCATTTTTTAAAGTATTTAAGCATACTGAATAGCTCTATATAATCGCTCTATTGAGTATTACAATATCGAAAAATTATATTTATGTATATGAAATAGTTCATATATTAAAAGTGGGCGTGGTTATATGCCTGCAGGCGGTTCTTCTACGTGGTACCCGGCTCAGGATCAGAGATTGTAACATTCTATCTCGGCCGTCCATAGTGATGAGATGTGATATCCTACAAGAGGTGCCCGTGCTTTTGCTGATAGCGCCGCATCTAACCCTGCCCTTAAGGATAATGCCGAGCTCATGGGTGGGAGGACACAATACTTAATGTGCAAAATTTTCACACAATGGTAACGAGCTGGTCAATTCCTTGTCTCCTGGGCAGGTGATCCCCTGAGTAAGGAGGCGCAACCCTGCGGAAATGGCTGGTGGAATAGTCTCGCGACTGCCATGCCCCGTTAAAAACCATGCCAATCCTGGGTTGATACGTCATCATTCAGTTGGTGGTGTAGTTCAGTTGCAGATTCAGGTTCGGCGCCTAGTATAGCTCTGTACGCATGTCTCCTAAGGGGGCGCTCGTCAACCCTCGCGTTGCCTCTATGCTTGCATATACATATAACCATGGTACCATTAATGGTGCCAGTAGTGGGGATAGAGTACCTATCATCGCCACAGGCTCATCGGCCAAATTGCCGGCGAAGATGCCTCTCTAAAATCGAGGAGCAAATGAGCAATAACATGTCGACAACAAATCGGTGACACTCCAAAAAGAAAATGATAACTTTTCGATATCAAACAATAACATTTCCATCACCAACGTATTAATAAATAATCAATAATAATCGATAACTTTCCGATAATAAATCGATTACTTTTCGATTGCAATTCGATAAAATGTCTACAACACGCCGATTACAATGGGTATAAAAGCTGATAGCAAGTCAAAAACTCTTTGATAACATACATACAACTTTTCGATAAACAAGCGATAATTTTTCTATTAAAAGTTGACAATTTTTCTATAACAAACCGATGAAATCGACGCCACAATACACCAAACCGTTCTCTCATACCAACTAACCACGTACGTTTCACGCTACTCTACATTTCTGAGCTACGTCTTACTCCTACATTCGAGCTTCATACGGGTGTACCCTAAACCGCTGAACACACAGTTGTTTACACATCAATCACTTGACTGAAAGACGGTATGTTATCTCCACCATTCGATATATAAACAGTACACATATTGGACTTTTTTCACTATAAACTCAACGCTCATTGCCGATTCTTTTGGGATTCAAGGGAACAACAACACCGCATCTGCAGATCCGAAAGCGCATCTTCTACAGATTATGGTCGACTGTATTTACAAAGGTACATAATGAAAAATAACAACCGTAAACTCTACAAGGGAAATATGTAAATACAAATCCGAAACATACCAATAAACACACATAGGAAAATGCAAACAAACTATAGAAAGAAAACAAAGAGCAGGCAGTAAGGACGACCTTGCATATTATGTATATGGGGCGCTATGTGTGATCAGTACATTATGCATAGAAGTGTACAACCTACAAAAATGAGAAAAAATCAACAGCTATGTACATAGTGTTGATATGTCATGGTAATATTAAACACATTAACAACTGTTACGATAGTTTTCCTAATGATATTCGAACTTCGTTACATTCATAAGCATCTGCTCTTCTACATAGCATATGTCGTCCATCCAGCCATCTAACCTATCCACCATGTTCTATCTACACACACTGTTCTGACTCTATACCTCTCGCCTCTGTTTGTCGTAATGTGTTTGCATATCGTGTCACTGACGAGTGAGGTACTTTTGAAATGTGTATCGAGCTGTAACAGCATAGTGACGAGCGGCACATGGCCCAGGGGTCATTTGTATTTACGCATAATTTGGATCCCAAATCCTCGGTAGCTCACATAAGTATACACTAGACATATTCAAAAACTTGAGTGTCTCATCAAGCGCTTGCGTAGCGTGAGCATGTAAAACAGCAAAGAAAATTCCCATACAGCCTACTAAGTTTCTACTAACAAAGTAAAACAACAAATTAGCTTATATAAAAGCGTACGCCTCTCACAACTCACTGCTACTCCATCTGTCTCTATACACTTCATGTTTGGAAACACGTATTCTGCCAACCGTATTGCGAATATAACAATAGCAGTCAGTGGCATTGTCTCAAATTGCTCTACGAATAACTAATTTCATCTATTTCAATACCTTTAACGCAAAGCTTCTATGAATTTGTAACTGAACTATGCCAAACTAGACTCAAAAGCATCTTCATGCTCGATTGTGCCCGATCCATTTTAGTTGTCAACCAAGATACAAGTGTTAGCCTGCCAAAATTGTGGATTACGTCGTCCAATTTCGTCATGTGGAGGACTCTAACAATACTCCTGTGCATTGCAGTGCGGACCACCACCAGCCGATGATTGCTCGTTTTTAACGACGTAAGTACGCCACGATGACGATCGAACAGAGTGTGCCAAAAGTAAAATATTTCATACAAATAACTGATAATAAAATTTTACTATGGCAACTCTGATAAAACGCAACCGCGCACTGGTTTATGTACATACTATAGTATAGAGAGAATATTAGTTCTTATTCACGCAAATGCTAAATAACATAAGAATATTCGTAGTATAAAATATAAATGTTGTATGCCCCTCTCATTACTTTCATTTTAACTTATATTCACTCCGATACTTCTTTCCGACACAATTCTTCTTTAGTACTTGGCATATGATCCTCTGTGTGTGCTCCATGGAGTACTACAGTGAAAGTACTTTGGAAAGTACTCTCACGTATGTACTCTATGGAATACTCACAAACAAAGCGAGAGTGGGATCACCTACTCCTCTCCTAGGACATCGCAATGTTAATTGGAGCACATTTTTTGTATGAATACAGATTAGTTTTGGAAACACTCTACTATACTCCTAAAGAGTATTCCTTACACTATTTATGGAGTACTCGCGTTTTTTGAAGGGAAGTCTCTCGAAACACATCAGGGGTGGTTTAGATTTCCTTCTAACAAAGTGTTGAAACATTTTTTGTTATATGGAAGAAAATATGGAACACCAAAACTTGTACTTTGTTAGACTAAAATTTATTGGAAACAAAAAGTAAATAAAAAATAATTTGACAAAAAAGTACCACTGCTAGTTTTCTGTTCGCTGCTGTACTTCAGAGTTTTAGTGCTCAAAAATAAAGTCACTTATGATTTACGTAACTTGAAGATGATTTCCAGATGATGGTGACGATGATGATGCTTATGTTCTTGTTGTTGTTGCTATTGCCATTGAGTTGACCATGGTGCTGTCAATTTTGTAGTGCTTCAGCCTTTTGCGTTTGTTTAGGTTTAGTTTTTTCATATATGTACATTCAATGCCAGTGCCCTAGTCAAACATTGTGTTTATTGGCTGTCAGCGTGTTAACTAGAAATTTAATTAAACTTTGAAAAACAAGCAATCGACTAACTAGAAGCAGACGGACGAATAACCAAAACCAGCGAGCAGTGCGATGATAAAAAAGTTTTAAAGTATACGAATACAACATGTGTCAGGAGGTATTTTTTCGTTATAAAGCCAATTCATGCATACTAATATCTAGCTATACCTACAGTTGTGTGCAAGTGAATTGAATTGTGGTAGGTTTTGAGGAATGAAACATATATTTACAAAGCGACGTTCCCATTTCGGTTCCGTCTGTTGCATAGTTGTTTGTTTGAAAAAAACTCAGTAGGTTCAAGTTTTGTAGTTGTTGTTTGTATCAGTTTTTCTCCCTGTTCAATACTGCCGAAATCTAACCAATTAATCCAATGCGAGCCAAAAACGTAATTGCTCTTAAATGGTGTTTTCCTTTTGGGCAATTTTATAAAAATTTCGTAATGAGAATTCTTCTTTCTATTTCCATAATTTATATAAAAAAAAAAAAAATCGATGAGGTTGCCAACTAAAACTATGCGAATCATTCAAAAACATTGCGAAAAACTGCGATAATTATTTATTTTTTATTTACTCATCTTGAAATTGTTTCAATTCTTACAAGACTAAATGACATATATAAACAGACTTAACACTAATTTAAACATTTGGTTAAGTATACAATTTAAAAGTATTTTCAGAGTAGGAAAAGTCAAATGACGAATTTGAGAGCAAGTAACTCTTTAAGAGATTCTGAAAGAGGAGCATTTGACAGCATAATTAGTTTTTTGCCAATCCCACAAAAATATAAGCAATATTTCTTAGGCATATATGTGGAATAGCACAGGAAAATGCGTTTTCTAAAAGGTGGGACAAACAACAGCCCCACGGATTAAATTGAAAACAAATATTAAAGAGAGAAAGTTCTCCTGCAGTTCAAAGTCTTAAGATTGATTAAGCAACATACTGGATTCATAGAGAAGGAAAAGGAAGATCAAAATGAAGGGGAACATAGAGCGTACTTAATAATACTTTTCGAATTCTTTCAAGACGATTAAATATGACAAGCATTAAAAACGGCCCGCCAAATAAATACGGCATATTCCAACTTGAACGTACGAAAGTAGATATATAGTGATTTAAAGTATAGATGTAGTGAAAACTCAGACTTGAATCGTCGAACAAAAGCCAAATCGAGTAATGCTTAGCTATTGTAAAGTTTAAATGACTATAAAAGAAACTTAGAATCAAAGACGACCCCAAGATCAGTGACCTCGGACACAGTGGTAGTGTACGCGCCCCCAATGTGGTTAGAAGTTGGAATGGGCAAACGGGATTTTATAATAAGGGACATGATAACATTTTTAATATTTAGCAAAGTTATTATTTTGCACCAAGTAACTACATTATCTAGGTGCTTCGAAGATTTAAATGAAATCGGAGGGCAAATAATCTTGTGAAAATCTTCATATCACTGCCGTATAGCAGGATTGCGAAGATTCAAAACAGCTGCAATATCATTAATGAAAATCACAAAAGAATAGGGCCGAGTATGTTCCTTGAGGAAACGCGTAGAGAAGCTATGAAGGGAATAATGAGGTCACACCATCAACTACCACGGTACAACTACGGTTGGAGAGAATGATTTAATCCATTAAAAAAAAAAAAGAATGAAAGAGAGAGAGAAAGTCTTCAAAAACATAATTTTTATTAAGACTTTTCTGAAATTTCTGAGTATGAAAGTAGACTAACCCAATCCAATTTAGTCTAACAAAGTGCAAGTTTTATGTGTGGAGCAACACTAATGGTCAGCATAATAGCCTCTGTACATTCTTTAAATTCACCTGCGACACTGATTTTAATATATACTCGCGTTGTATAGCATTTAAATATCGCTAACCTTCATGAAGATTACTATAAATTATTGGCACACGCACTCAATATACCTGATTTTGGCCCAGCAAAGACGCATTTTGTATAATTGCAAATAGAGTCTTACAGATTTCTTCTCGACACAAGGCGAGATATTTCAGAGACCGAAGAAATCGAGAACTCGACTGCTCGTAACGTCCCAGGATGAGCTCCTCGTAAATCTCGCGAGCTTCTCGACATTCTGACTTAATCGACGGACATGAAGGACACTCCTTATAGAACAAAGGTGAACCGTATTTACTACACTATGTTTGTCTTTTACTTGTGACTTTTGTGTTGATTATATGCCATTCAATGACATTTAACGTCAAAACATATTTATTATACACATATAATTTGTTCCGCAATATTTTATTTTTCAACCAGACATCAAGAACACGGTTCTCTCGCGAGATTCTCGAATTACTCGCAATACTCACGCGTAATCGACTCACATTTCACATTCAGTCGCTGCATTTCATATTCTGTACATTTCGGCGTTTTACTGTGGTTTTGCGGGCAGTTTTGAGGCTCTGTGCTCCAGAAGAAATCGTAAGCTCTATATATAACTGCCAATGAATCGATTAAGTGAATGTCGAGAAGCTCGCTTGCTTACGAGTAATTCGAGATACGAGAATCTCACGAGCTTACGAGTAATTCGAGATTCGAGAATCTCACGAGCCTTACGAGTAAATCGAGATTCTTTATTCTTATTTCACTTAGTCAATGGACTTAATCCTTACAGACGTATGATACAACCTAAAGTTAGGAGTCGTATTTGAAACATAATACATAGTACTTCTAGGAAGCATGTAAAACCAATTCTCAAAACCTCCACTCTCAACGTTCGCATTGTTTTTATATCATTTTTTTACCCCAAAGCTGTGTCAGATTTTCTTCCATATAAAATTAATCTATGCGCCCCTCGTATGGAAGAAATTATGAAACATCCTTCGGAAAAAAAATTGTCAAAAATCAATACGATTTTAAGCGACATACATATAAGTTGTACATTGTGAGACTAAATTGATTGGGCTAAAAATCTAATTATTCAAAAAATTCTGAAAACTCTTAAGTAAAAATTTCGAAATATAGAAATATAAAATAGCTTCTCATATGCGCGTGTATTGTGAGCGACACTTCCACAATTATAATTGCAATTTGGGAGCATCTCACATAAGATATCTGCATGTGTTTGTCCGTTGCTTCTCCGCTGCGTGTACGCACCTATGTGTAGCCATAATGATTGAATTATTGATGTGCATCAAGTCACTGCTTAGCATGCGGCTTAGAGATGATAGTATCCCTTAGTTCTGCTAATATTCGTTACCAATACTATGGACCATACAGTGCATGTGAGGTCTTTATGGAACGGGCCAGTTCAACCTCACCTAACCTCGTGAATAAATAGTTTTACTTCCATTTGTATGATCATCCACGAATTTCAATTTTAGCGAATTTCATTCATGGTTTTGCATTCTTTCAGTTTTTATTATATAATCGTATGTACAACCAACCATTGCACGGCAAAGTACGTACATAATAAATATGTACAAAGGCTTACAAAACAAAATGCATGCAACACTTTTTTTTTGTTATTTTTACTTTCTATTGAGTCAATGATGATTTCGCCATGTTTTGCTTAGGGATTTAGCGATATTTCACAATACATCCGAGTAATCATGTCGAAAGAAATTGAATACAAGTTTTGCGAATTGTAATTTCATATGCAAATCAACTCATCCGCAATGTACAAACGGACAAACAGACGCACTGTGTTTCGTTTAGAACAAGCTAGCTGGACAAAATTATTTTATGAGATTTTCCGTTTCATATGCAGTCATTATTACAACTACGTCATTTTTTTCAGGCATATGTTCTTTTTTTATTTTTTTCCAAAATTTTTACTTCATATGCATACATTTGCTTATTTCATATACAGTAACTCATGTGAATAAGTGAATAGATCCAAAAAAATTTAAAGGACTTAAGAATATTACTTTATTGTACTTACATTGAATGGACTATAAATTTCAATACTCTAAAAATTCTAAAAATTCGGAAAAAAAATTAAAACTTTTTATGAAAATTCGTCGATTTTTTCAGCATTTTTTAAATATAATTTAGTTTTTGTTATAGATCGTGACAAATTTTCTTATGGGAATTAGTTAAAATAAATTTGCGAAAGCGAAAATTGTAAGAATTGTGTAAAAAGGGTGTCTACTTATTTATGTGAGTGACTGGTACATATGTACATACATATTTTGTATTTATTTGAGTATTTATCCTGGCACTACATTTTTACAAAATTATTTTATAGTACCAGTCAGGAATGTAAAAGTGAATTACAATAATAATAATAACAATGTAAATAATTAAATTAGTTATGTGAAATACTTATTACAAAAACTTAAAGTAAAGTATCATACAAAGTACAAAACAATAGATTTAATTTAAATAAAACCTGATCCAACAAAAGTTGTAGGGTAGGTTATCTTTTATAATTATGTTATTATTCGCTATCATCACTTTCATTCGTTGAGTCACTTGTGGAATAGTCATGAGCATCAGCAACACTACCGTGAAAGCTTGAAACAACTGGGGTATTTATTGACTCCTCAACATTATCGGGGGACAGTAAGTTTAAGACTTCTGAAGTCAGACTTTTAAATTTTTTCTAGGTATCTCCCTAAAACTGTTAACTAAAGGATCCGATGTTATAAGCAACATATTCATAGATCTCTATTCGTGGCTTCACGCAACTGCTTTTGTATGTTATCATCCCTGAATCGTCTCAAATCTTTGTTACGGGCTTCCTGTGCTTCCCTCAGAAAGTTGACCAATAGGTAAAATTGCTGATTTTATAATATCAGTACGATGCTCTAAGATTTTATGAACTGTAACAGGTATATTAAACCATGGATAGAGATATATGTATAGTTGTTTAGTCTC
>JARSSU010038587.1:0-14176 GCA_029619165.1 Eurosta solidaginis
CAGTCATGGCCAGATGAAGCAGTATATTTCAGGTGCACCATTTGAAGTATCGCCATGGATGTCGCAGGTCCATTTCCTACTAGCAACCGCGGAAACAAATACGTAGCTGGTGGTTATGGATATTTCAGTAAATGGCCAGAGGTATACCCAATCCCAAACCAAGAAGCAGAAACAGTAGCAGAAGTGGTTAAAAACGAATGGGTTGCAAGGTATGGTGTACCAATGGAGTTACATTCTGACCAAGGCAGGAATTTTGAATCAGCTGTGTTCCAAGAAGTGTGCAAGAAGTTGGGCATTCGAACAAACACGGACACTGCATTGCCATCCTCAGTCCGATGGTATGGTGGAACGTTCAATAGAACATTTGAGGAGCATTTAAGGAAGTAGTAGACAAGTACCTACATCATATCATTATTCTTGATGGCCACTACCGATCGGCAGTACATGACACAACGAGCCAACTCCCGCAAAGGTAATTTTTGGCAATGACCTTCGACTGCCAGCTGATTTGAAGTATGGGATAGATGCCGATGCGGAGAGGAATGTCAAGAAATCCACTGGGGTCTTGGAAGAAGAGCTGAGAGAGATAGCACGATCTGGTAAGGCAACGAGCAAAGATTATGAGTGACAAGATGAAAGCGAGGTCACGATAAAGCAATTCGGGAGGTTTTCAGAAGGAGATTTGGTGTCTGCTATACAATCCACAACGAAAAAAAGGTTTTGTCCCGAAATGGCAGTGTAACTGGGAAGGCCTATACAAAGTTGTGAACGGATCAACGATGTAGTGTACCGCATACAAACCACTACCAAACCACGAACCAAATGAAGTGGTTCATTTGGAAAGATTAGCAGCGTTTAGATCGAGAGATTTGTCTGATCGGGACGATCAGACTTAGTGGAGGGCAGTGTCACGGATATTAGCATCACTAAGCTATACCATCACTAAGGCGATGCTAAGCGATATATACGTCAATAATCAAATCATGTATACACATATATAAGGCAGTCGAGAGATGTCACACACAGATGCATTTACTTATACGCCTATGTGTGCGCGAGAGACTGTAAACTACAAACATTCACATCATAATTCAATCTTTATGTATCTACATAAACGAATAAATAATTGCGTCTACACATATGTACCATGTACGAATACGAGCACCGGAGAGTCAATGCACTAACACATGCATATATCTGAGAAGTTGAGAGCTACTGGACTAGTAGATTCTGGAAGCGCCTAAAAGATGTATAAAATTGTGCAATTTTAGTTTATAGCTGAGAAGTTTGAGAGCTCATGGACAATTCTAGTAGATTCTAGAAAAATGCGAACGAGGAAACCAAAGAGTATAAAAGGCGAGAGATGTAGAGGCGCTGTAATTCAGTTAGAGTTGAGCTAGCAATCAGTTTGATTAAGCACGCGATCTGGCGGCCAATAGTAGAGTTTCATTTGAGTTATCAATCAGTTTGGTTATTAAGCCAGCGAGTAGCAAAGTATAAGTGTTATTGTGAAGTACTTTAATAAAGGCCATTTTTCCATTATTCAATATTGGAGTTATTTATTCAACAGTTTAGCGATACGAACCTAGCAAAAGGGCAAATAAGGGGATTTGCAGTAACTCGTTACAATATAATAAAATAAAATAAGAAATATCCAAATAAATTAGCATAAAAGACAATATACAAATTTTAATGTAATACCCATGGTTCAATTATGTACAGGTTGGCTCATCTCATCAGCTGATTTTATTTATGTCATTGCATGGTCGAAGGCATTGTCAAAAGGAGATGGCATACTCAAAATGAAACCAACACATTGGCAACATTTTACTTACACATACAAAAACTGCTATGTTTTATGTTTCCATTCCATACCATTCGCACCAACACCAATACACAGATTTTGGCAATATGAACAGACATATTTGTTGCTTTACAGATGAGCCAACCTGTATATAGTTGAACCATGGTAATACCTTTGAAACAAATTTATTTGTTTTTTGTTCAGTATAAGACAGTGGCGTATCCAGGCTACTTTTTGAGTGGGGAGGGGGGGGAGGGCGATTTCAGTCAGTAATTGTGTCTCCCAATAGCTGATTTGTTTTGAACAAAGTTCAATCAAGATCATTTATACGTGAAAATGCAAGACAAACAACAAGGGAAACGTATACCAGACCGTTATTTTTTAGGGGTAAATTTATTAGTATTTTTTTACATTGTTCAATAATTTCATACACATATTCGGTTTCATTTAGTTATTCAAATTAACAATAGTACATCCAAGTTTTTGACATCATTTTTATCTTGTGCATAGTTCATATTCACATAGTAAATTTAATTCTATGCTTCCCTTTTTTTACATATCTTTCAATTATATGATCAATATCAATCTCAATATCGAAATGGGTATTTAAAAGTGCAAAAGCAGTGGGTCTGTTCTGGGACATTGTTGGACCGTAACCACGTTTTCAACCGGCGAAGTGTCGAAAAACTCCTTTCAGCACAAGCATTGCTAGCCGGAAGCGTGGCCAGAATTTTGATAAGAGCATTTATTGATGAAACGCATATTCATCGCATCATTTAAAACTTTTTCAGCTGATAGTGGATTTGATTTTTTGTGTTGCTTATCAGACAAGCGTTCTGACCACACTTCGTACTCTCCATCTAGATTAATTTTATTTCCTCCAATAAGAGATGGGTAGAGGAACTGCGGCAATTGTGGTATACCTTTTGGTTGACGCGTAATTTCTGCCAAACTACAAGTCCAATTTCAGTCTTTTCTAGCACATGATGTTTGGAGAAATATTACGTACGACATATGTGGACAAAACTTGTGTATCACTGATAGTTTACATTTTATAAGACGAAATATGCAGCAACCTGAAAAGCCGCTTCCTCAAAAATTGGAGGGTAATATGGTATACACGCTTAGTTTAATTTGGTATACTGTACCACATTACCCGAAGTGTACTCAAATAAGTTTTACTGAGGGAAAAAGTAAATAAAACATTTTAAAGTTATTAAATTTTATTTCAGAAACATGTATTTAATAAACAAAAGGTAACAAAAATAAAATATCAGTTCCTACTGTTCTAACTTCCATGAATCAGTAGCAGATGTATCGGAGGTTTTGAAAAGTATTTTCTGGAAAAAAATTTCTGAAAATTAACATTTTTATACTCAGTTGACCAGAGCTCACAGAGTATTATAACTTTGATTGGATAACGGTTGGTTGTACAGGTATAAAGGAATCGAAATAGATATAGACTTCTATATATCAAAATCATCAGTATCGAAAAAAAATTGATTGAGCCATGTCCGTCCGTCTGTCCGTTAACACGATAACTTGAGTAAATTTTGAGGTATCTTGACGAAATTTTGTGCGTAGGTTCCTGGGCACTCATCTCAGATTGCTGTTTAAAATGAACGATATTGGACTATAACCACGCCCATTTTTCGATATCGAAAATTTTGAAAAACACAAAAAGTGCGATAATTCATTACCAAAACGGATAAGGCGATGAAACTTGGTAGGTGAGTTGAACTTATGACGCAAAATAGAAAATTAGTACAATTTTCACAATGGGCGTGGCACCGCCTACTTTTAAAAGAAGGTAATTTAAAAGTTTTGCAAGCTGTAATTTGGCAGTCGTTGAAGATATCATGATGAAACATGGCAAGAATGTTACTCATATTACTATATTTATGCTTAATAAAAATTAGAAAAATCGGACAACGACCACGCCCACTTTAAAAAAAAATTTTTAAGTCAAATTTTAACAGAAAATTTAATATCTTTACAGTATATAAGTCAATTATGACAACATTCAACTCCAATAATGATATGGTGCAACAAAATATAAAAATAAAAGAAAATTTCAAAATGGGCGTGGCTCCGCCCTTTTTCATTTAATTTGTTTAGGATACTTTTAATGCCATAAATCGAACAAAAATTTAACAATCCTTGTGAAATTTGGTAGGGGCTTAGATCCTAGGACAGAAACTGTTTTCTGTGAAAAAGGGCGAAATCGGTTGAAGCCACGCCCAGTTTTTATACACAGTCGGCCGTCTGTCCTTCCGCTCGGCTCTTAACACGATAACTTGAGCAAAAATCGAACTATCTTTACTAAACTTAGTTCACGTACTTATCTGAACTCACTTTGTATTGGTACAAAAAATGGCCGAAATCCGACTATGACCGCGCCCACTTTTTCGATATCGAAAATTACGAAAAATAAAAAAAATGCCATAATTCTATACCAAATACGAAAAAAGGTATGACACATGGTAATTGCATTGGTTTATCGACGCAAAATATAACCTTAGAAAAAAACTTTGTAAAATGTGTGTGACAACTTCCATATTAAGTCGAAGAAAATGAAAAAGTTCTGCAGGGCGAAATCAAAAGCCCTTGGAATCTTGGCAGGAATACTGTTCGTGGTATTGCATATATAAATAAATTAGCGGTACCCCACAGATGATGTTCTGGGTCACCCTGGACAACATTTTGGTCGATATATTGAAAACGCCTTCACATATACAACTAAGCGCCACTCCCTTTAAAAACCCTCATTAATACCTTTAATTTGATACACATATTGGACAATCACATTACAGAGTCACCCCTGGTCCACCTTTATGGCGATATCTCGAAAAGGCGTCCACCTATAGAACTAAGGATCACGCCCTTTTAATATACTCATTACCACCTTTCATTTGATACCCATATCGTACAAACACATTCTAGAGTCACCCCTGGTCCACCTTTATGGCGATATCTCGAAAAGGCGTCCACCTATAGAACTAAGGCCCACACCCTTTTAAAATACCCCTTAACACATTTTATTTGATACCCATATCGTACAAACAAATTCTAGAGTCACCCCTGTTCCACCTTTATGGCGATATCTCGAAAGGCCGTCCACCTATAGAACTAAGGCCCACTGCCTTTTAAAATACTCATTAACACCTTTCATTTGATACCCATATCGTACAAACACATTACAGAGTCACCCCTGGTCCACCCTTATGGCGATATCTCGAAAAGGCGTCCACCTATAGAACTAAGGCCACACCCTTTTAAAATTCCCATTAACACCTTTCATTTGATACCCATATCGTACAAACACTTTCTAGAGTCATCCCTGGTCCACCTTTATGGCGATATCTCGAAAAGGCGTCCACCTATAGACCTAAGGCCCATTCCCTTTTAAAATGCTCACTAACACCTCTCATTTGATACCCATATCGTACAAACACATTCTAGAGTCAGCCCTGGTCCACCTTTATGGCGATATCTCGAAAAGGCGTCCACCTATAGACCTAAGGCCCATTCCCTTTTAATATGCTCACTAACACCTTTCATTTGATACCCATATCGTACAAACATATTCTAGAGTCACCCCTGGTCCACCTTTATGGCGATATCTCGAAAAGGCGTCCACCTATAGAACTAAGGCCAACTACCTTTTAAAATACTCATTAGCACCTTTCATTTGATTCCCATATCGTACAAACACATTCTAGAGTCTCCCCTGGTCCACCTTTATGGCGATATCTCGAAAAGGAGTCCACCTATAGAACTAAGGATAAAAAAAAATGTAAGGCGCGATAACCTCCGAAGAGATCTAAGGCCGAGCTTCTCTTTCAATTTGCGTCGTGCTCCTCTTGATTTTCCCTACAAATTGGCCGGACGGGACCTACATGTTTTATGCCGACTCCGAACGGCATCTGCAAAGCAGATGAGTTTTCACTGAGAGCTTTTCATGGCAGAAATACACCCGGAGTGCTTGCCAAACACTGCCGAGGGGCGACCCCGCTTAGAAAAATTTTCTTCTAATTGAAAAATCTTATTTCTAAAATTTTGATGTTGCTCTGCCCGGGAGTTGAACCCAGGGCATACGGTGTGATAGGCGGAGCACGCTACCATCACACCACGGTGGCCGCCAGATCACTCCCTTTTAAAATACTCTTTAATACCTTCCATTTGATACACATGTCATACAAACACATTCCAGGGTTATCCTAGGTTCATTTTCCTACATGGTGATTTTCCTCTATTTTGTCTCCAAAGCTCTCAGCTGAGTATGTAATGTTCGGTTACACCCAAACTTAACCTTCCTTACTTGTTTAAAATAACACCAAAGATAATTATGATATGTGTGCATTGAAAGCGTCGTACACGACAAGCTTACGTATAGCAATAAGTTTGAAGCCTTTTTCCGATGGACCTTTAATAAAGTAAATATGCCAGGAGATGCTTTCATGTTTTGGAGTAAATGGAAGGGCAATGGCAAGCGAAATAAACCGGGTAAAACTATCCTGGTAAACAGTAACTCGTCGAATTAAAATTTACACCAACATTTAAATAATAAATTAAGAGGGAAACTGGATGCATGCAGATATTTTTCAATTGCAGTTGATGAGTCTTGTGACATAGCAGACACTAGCCAGCTTTTGATAGGTACGTAGTCTTAAAGCATAATATAACGCTATCACGGCTGAAAAAAATTACTTTTCAGTGAAATTTTGGCAAAAATGTATATTTTAAACCCCAAAAATAATCACCATCGAAAAAATCTGATATACTTCAGAAAATTTCACCAAGCTAGTATATATTTACTAAGATCTCACTTATAAATGCTTAGGAATACACATTATTGGTGATGATTTTGAAATTAGCGAGGAGATATTTGGTATCATGCCACTTTTGGAAAATACCAGAGGAATAGATATATTCAACCCTATTTATAAAAAGTTCAATGAGAATCTTGCTTTGACAAAACTATCTGCTATATGTACAGTCGGAGCACCAGCCATGGTTGATAAGAATAATAGTCTTGTTGGTCAGCTAATCAAAAGGGGAATAGAAGTACCTGCATATAACAGCATAATCCACCAAGAAAACTTATGCGCTCAATGAAAGCATGCCACTAAAACTATGGATGTAGTAGTACAAATTTTAAAAAATATAAGAGGTCATAACGCACTTACACATGTATAGAAAATTTAAGAAATTTCTAGACGAATGCGAATGTCAATATGGTGATTTGGTAATATTTACACAAGTAAGGTGGCTGAGCAGAGGAAAATGCTTAAAACGATTTTTTGAAATAAAAAATGAAATACTAGATTTCGTTATATTGAATTTAAAAGACACGGACTTAATAGAAGCTATATCTTCAGAAATTTTAAGTTTGATTTAGCATTTAGCAGATACTACCAACCACTTAAACATTTTAAACTTATCGTTACAAGTATACACATTATGAACTTGTTTCTGCGTTTATTCCATTTAACTTAATACATATTCTATGCTTGTTGTATTATTATATGTAGATCTATGCATACATAAAATTACTTGAACTGTATTACAATATTATTTACAAAAAAATAATTCCATTTAAAAAAATATTATAGTTTTTCTCAGTGCGCTTACAATTTTTGTAGCTGGCTTAGTATTTGCACTTCAATACACACATTTTTGAGCAGCCCTGATAATAAATATTGAGCTTACATATATTATTTCTTGTTTTTTTTTATCCTCCTGCTATTTCTAACTTTATCTAGATTTGTATATTTCTTACATCTTATTGGACTTTGCTAAATAGAGACCTTAATATTTTCATTATATATAGACATGTATCTTTAATTCGTTTTGTAACATGCATTATAATTTGTGAAATCAGTGATCAAAAGTGGAAGACTATATTCAGACGTAACCATTTTTATCGCATGCTAGCTGTTTAATGTACGTATGTAATTTCATTTAATGTTCGAAAAATCGCAAGAATTTTTAGCAAACTAATCAACTAACACCTAACTTGAATCAATCGAATTGCGAATACTCGTACAAAAGAAAATGCTAACTTTTTATGCAGGTATAAGGTTTTAAAGTATGTTCAAAAACAAAAAAAAACAAAAGTTAAAAAAATTGTTTACACGAAAATTTAAGCAAAATAAGCAACAAGATCTAGCTTGATCATCAATTTGCGAATACTCGCACAAAAGAACATGCGAAAATTTGCAGGGGTGGCTTTTCGTAATTGGATATCGATCAAGAACGAGTATAAAATAATCGTTGTTGTTGCTGTTGTAGCAGTGCTTCTCCCCATCCAATAGGTCTGACCAATCACAAATTGTCATCAATGTCCTCTAACGGGAGTCCGAGGAAACTTGCTGTTTCAACAGGGGTGGACCATTATCATTCCTTATCATTTTAATATATACTTGCTGTCAACCAATCTGGTAACCCTGAACATTCCGACCATCACTGACCGAATAACAAGCCAACCTAATAAAACTGCACTGGGTTTTTTTAGCGCACGCAAACAACCGGCGTTATTTGCCCTAACCCAAATAAGCATGCGTTACGACAATGTAAAGCATGTGTGCAAACGTCAAATTTAATGTCACGCAGAACAAAAATTGGGAAATCGAGTTAGGTTTTTACGCAGCAAATTCAATTTGGGTTGCTCTCATACAAGTTGTATGGGCATGAGACATTTTTGACAGAAAATGACTTGCGTGCGTTTATATTAGGTTGGCTTGTTATTCGGTCAGTGATGGTCGGAATGTTCAGGGTTACCAGATTGGTTGATCTAGTTTGATCGTCAATTTGCGAATACTCGCACAAAAGAACATGCGAAAATGTGCAGGGGTGGCTTTCCGTAACATCGATCAAGAACGTGGACATCGATCAAGAACGAGTATAAAATAATCGTTGTTGTTGTTGTTGTAGCAGTGCTTCGCCCCATCCAATAGGTCTGACCAATCACAAATTGTCATCAATGTCCTCTAACGGGAGTCTGAGGAAACTTGCTGTTTCAACAGGGGTGGACCATTATGAGAGAAGTGTTAGAGGCGTTTTCGTTTTTCCGTAACACAAATTGTCGACGCGTCGTTTCGAACGTTCGATACCAAATTAGGTGTCGAATTGCCTTTTTGAAAGTTATAATTTTATGCTTTGGTGTTTATTTAGGGAATGATTATTTCATCAGAGATTAAGAAACAAACGTTATTTATAAAAAAGAAAATATTTGGTAGCTCCAAAAAGCTTTCTAAGCACCCTTTGAAATCTGCAAACGAAAGAGATCATACCAAGATACGGGAACTAAAATGGCATCATCGAGCGTTCGATATCGACTTGAAGTATCGAATCAACTAGTGTCGGTTATCGAATTACGGAAAGCCACCCCAGATGTGCGCATGTTAGGCGCTACGTTCGAATACAGCCGAATATATCCCCTGGCTGCAAATCGTCCAATAGGCACGGTCCGCATAACACCCTGGATTAGGGGGTTGGCAGTTCTTGTTCACCGACATCTCGCCGCCCTCATATGAGGCGAAACGGCGTAGATGCCGATCCTTAACCACTCCGCCTCATAGTCAGCCGCTATCGAGTTTGGCTAAGCCCTCACACCAACGTCAAGGTGCCTACCCTAGAGAGGGAAGTGATTCTGTTATATCGAATCAATTCGAATGAGTGTTTAAATCGTGACACAAACAACAAAAACGTTAATTTAACTCGAAATTAGTTCTACACTGTCTCTAAAAAAGAGGTTTATAACGTCTTTACGCCCGTGAAGAGACGTTGGAGTTTACTTAGTGCAAAAGAAAAGAACTTACAATCAATCCATTTAGCGCTAGCATTTCTCGGCGACTTGAAAGAGTTGGAAGATTGATAAGCGTCAACCGACTAGTAAAAGGGGAAACGTTACACAAGCAGTCCCACTGAAAACTCAATACGAAAATTAAAAAATGTCTTTTTATAGGTTTGTGGCACCTATACTTGTTGTCAATACACTGTACTTTTATGTTATTTATTTTGAACAAATATGCTAAGAGTTTTTATACAAATATTGAAAATGTTTTTTTTGGATGTTAAAAAAGTTTAGTTGTTCAGAAAATATTCGTTTGTGTGAAATTAATTTCTTAAGGTTTTTTTTAAGTGCATCCTTTTAATGCACTTAAGTGGTGACCCCGACAGAGCTTTGTGAGTATTATTCAGTACGTTCAACTTGTAGCGCTCATGCCAATATACCCTACGGGGCCATTCGAGTATCGAATTGTTTTCTACATTAGGTGATATGGCCACAATAGAATAACTATTGGAGGTGTTACAATAAATACCTATGTACATACTTTTGCATAAACCATAGCGGGATAATCAAGCGATATTTTTGAGAACAAAGAAAAAAACAATTTTTTTTTCTCCAAGTACTTGTGGCGCTTTAAATAATTTAATTATGTTACTCATGGTGATTTCAGTTACATTTAACTATTTATTTTATTTTCTTATATATACAGTGGCCCAAAAAATCTACGGACAGCAAAGTTTCTCAAAAAATCATTGTTTTTTGCTTTAAATTATTTAATTATGTTACTCATGGTGATTTCAGGTATATTTAACTATTTATTTTATTTTATTATATATACAGTGATCTAAAAAAGTCTACAAACAGCAAAGTTTCTTAAAAACATCATTGTTTTTTGCTTTCAATTGTTTAATTATATTTTTCATGGTGATTTCAGATCGCGGGTTCGAATCGGGCTCAAGGCCTAACAATTTTCAGGTATATTTAACTATTGATTTTATTTTATTATATATCTATATAATGGTCCAGAAAAATCTACGGACAGCAAAGTTTCTTAAAAAGTCATTATTTTTTACTTTAAATTGTTTAATTATGTTACCCATTGTGATTTCAGTTGTATTTAACTTTTTATTTTATTTTATTATATATACAGTGGTCCAAAAAAGTCTACGGACATTCTAGTATAATAATTCATTATAGTAAAATAATGTGCAACTTACAAGCAGATCGCACGTTTCGCTGATTTTTGGCATTTATTTGTATATGCCTGGCATCGAGAATTCTAACACAATTAATTAAGTAATTATCAAAAAAATGTAAGCCTGCGGAAAAATAGTGAATTTCTACACATGGCTTACGTGTGCGGTATTACCAGTATAGTAAATAATCAATACTAAAGCTAAAACTCGTATCCCAATCCGATACACTGTTATTTGTAACAGAAGTCCAGTCGCATGGTTAGTTATCATTCTTTAGGGCTCATCATCAGAGGGTATGTCAGGCAGGTCATCATCTTGGATTTCAAACGACGTATGGCTCTTTCGAGTTTCAATGGTATCTTTTTTTGAATAAGGTCCGAAGCTTAGAAGGTATTTGTCTAAACTGTAAAATCGTTACGGGTGATTACTCCACCAGAGAAACCTTAATTTAAAAAAATCTTAATACAGCTATTGTAACGTAGCAAATGCTACGCCACAATATCTATTTCCTATTTAGCGCTCACCCCTAACATCATATTTTCCATTTACTGCCCACCCCTAGTAGTGTATGTACCGACATACATATATACATACATACCGGCCCAACAATCATCGCGCAAGCACAAAGCAAGCCAGCGATGGTGAACGCACAATGCTTGGGAATTTTCAATCGTGGCACGCTGTGCGCGACAATGCGAGCATAATTCCCAATGTGTTCATAGTTACCTATGAATAAAATGATTGACCGGAATACACCAGGCACACTTCGCCGGTCACACCTGGCGGTCGACAAGGGGTGCCCTTTGGGGTAGGAGGGTGCGTTACAAGGTCGGTTCCACCGATGGTACGCCCCCCCCCTGCTTATCGGACACCCCGCAGGTTTACCCACATTTCCGGTGAGTAAGACGGGATTTACACCCCTTATTACTCATCGGAAAGGTAATGCACGAGCAGCCTTCACGGGTAGGAAGGAAACCCGTCCCAACGCCAGTGGCGGGGCGGATTTCCCCACTACCCATGGCAGACTGCCCTGAGCCAATATAAATACATTGTAGGTGCTCCCTTTGGGTCGCGGGGGGGTAAAGTTACAAGGTCGGTTCTGCCGATGGTACTTCCCCCCAGGCCTTTTGGGCAGCCTTACCCATATTCCAGGGACTCCCTTTGCGTCGAGGGGGGTAAAGTTACAAGGTCGGTTCTGCCGATGGTACTTCCCCCCCGCGGCCTATTGGGCAACCCTAATATTTTGTTATCATCTCCTCTGATTAAGACGGGACTCACCCCTATTACTCAGAGGAAGGGTAATGCACGGATACACGGCTCAGGTAAGAGGGGAAACACTTCCCAACGCCTGCGGCGGGACAAACTCCCCTACTACCCTAGCCGAATACCCGAGCCAATATATTGTAGTTAGTTAGCCTCATACTAATAGACACTTCGCCGTAGGTACAACATCATCGCCATCCCGATCCTTGGACATCCCATCCCGAAGTCTAGCCACCACCGTCGTCATAGCTATTTGGTGAGAGCCACCGTCACTCAGTACTCTCTCTTCGGGCGTGATCCTAACTACCGCCGTCATTACTACCGCCGTTAGCACCCCTTAGCGAGAGCCACCGTCGTCTTCACCATCTCAGCCACCGCTTAGCTAGCACTCTATCTCCCTCTCTCTGTGGAGAGCCGTCGTCCTTGGGTTACACTATATTGTCAGCGACACTACCTAGTGAACATCTCTCTCTCTCTCTCTCTCTCTCTCCTGGATTCAAGGTTGTGGATATTTTAGCCTGAGAGCCGCGTGTGTGTGTGTGTTCGAAATCAAAACACTAATTTACTGTGTATTTATTTAGGTGGGGGAAGTGGGACCTCCATCCGACTCTGGATTGACTTGAGCATACCTCAGCCTTTGACCAAACCCACCTCATACTATAAACAGAACATACAAAAAAATGGTAGTCATCGATTGCAGCTTTTGGGGTACATTGCCAAATAGATTCAGGATTCGGTATCAGCACATTGATTCATCGAGCAAGATCAAATTCTAAAATTGCGTTTCTAAACGTGAGATTAACGTCCAAACTGAGTTTCATAAAAATCAGACATCTTTTAATGTAACCGCCCACAAGAGTACGAGGAGTGGCAAGGTACCAATCATCACCATATTGCATATATATTCTTTTTATCCTACAAAAGATCACGCGCCGAATTTCAACAAAATTTGAGTACGTTTACTATTTTTTATTGCTCACCCTATGGAGATGGCACCACTGTGCAACGCTCAAAATCACCAATTTTTTTCAAAAAGCGGGAATATGCGGGACCTATCTTTCCACTATTTAAATTAGAAAAACACAGGCTTTCTAAAAAATTGGAATCAATGCGGGGCAAAGCGGGGCACTAAAACAAAAACCTTTTCGAAAAAAAAATTGGGAAAAAAATTTGCCCCAATACATCCCTTTTTAAAAATTGTATTACGAAGGCGTTAAGGACTGTATAAATCTTAAAATACATAAAGATTATACACACTTAACTGTTTCATAAGAATCAATGGCTTCTCTTTTATAAGCTCCACTGAAACCCGTAAAAATATCAATTGAAAATGTATATACTCTAAGAACGTGAAAAAGTGCCGCAATATACGCACGAATGGTCCATTTTGAGTGGATGTCCACATTAAATAACAATTATTGGTTCTAATACGCTAGAGTATTGGCCTACTAAAAATAATTTTTCTTTTTTAATTGCTGCGTTTTGAAAAATTGTTTTTTGGCCGCCCAGATTGCTTAAATACCTCTACGTGCGTCGGTCAATTGGGTTCAGCATAAAATTTTTAAACTTTTTTTATACTTCCTTCATATAGTTTAATTCGTTCGAAAATACCCAACTCGTAAGTCCTTACTTCATATCATTATCGGAATTCATTCTTTAATCCTAACTAGCTAATACCTAATTCGTAATTACCTAATTCGCACATTCGTAATTCATTTTCTTATAGTTAATTCGCTCATGCCTAATTCGAAAATACCGGAGTTATTTATTAATTCCTTATCATTTTAATATATACTTACTGTCAACCAATCTGGTAACCCTGAACATTCCGACCATCACTGACCGAATAACAAGCCAACCTAATAAAACCGCACTGCGTTTTTTTTAGCGCACGCAAACAACCGACGTTTTTTGCCCTAACCCAAATAAGCATGCGTTGCGACAATGTAAAGCATGTGTGCAAACGCCAAATTAATGTCACGCAGAACAAAAATTGGAAATCGAGTTAGGTTTTTACGCAGCAAATTCAATTTGGGTTGCTCTCATACAAGATGTATGGGCATGAGACATTTTTGACAGAAAATGACTTGCGTGCGTTTAAAAGGAAAGAAGAAGAAG
>JARSSU010038588.1:0-26176 GCA_029619165.1 Eurosta solidaginis
TGTGGTAGAGATATACGCCGCCGCCGATTTTAGTCCCTTTTCGCACGCCGCCGCCGAATGTCAAAAATATCGGCACGGCAGCGCGGCGTCCGGCGCGTTGCTATATTTTCTAATCGTTTAAGACTGTTTAGGCCATTTATTGTTCATGTCGAAAAATGGTCGGATATGGTCTAAAGTGGTATCAACGGATGCGCATCACTGCCAATTATAAGAAACTAATTGCGAAATTTAACTCTTTATAACTATTCAAAAGTTATTTTAAATAACAGGCGCTTTCGATGTCACTTGAACACGGACTTCGCATCACCAAATTCACCAAGTTATTAAAACAAAACACTAAAAGAAGTTATATAATAAATTTATATGATCACTTTGCACTTTTGAAAAAATTAGAATGAACAATTAATTCAAATAAAATGACCCAAGGCGAACATGTTTTCAAATTGTCCCCAAGTTGTTAAAAATAGCAAACTACCCAAAAAAGGTGCCGATATTTAAAAAAAAATTATATTGCGATTGGCTCAAAGAATAAGCGAAATCAGTGATGCAAAATCCTTTAGTAGGTTTTAGGGGCATAAACACTGCTTTGAAATGATTCTTACCTCATACCTACTAAAGTTGAAGATATATGTACGTATGAGAAGGGTTTGAAAAATCACTTGGGCTTACATTCAAACTTCTGTTGTTTATTTGCGAAACTATACAATAGCGTCTGAAATGTTAATTTTGGTTTTCACATTTCATCCTTCAACACTAAAGTCTCCCGGTTTGACATTTCCTAAAGTTGGCGGTGCTATCCAAAACTAGTCCCTTGGAGTGAATTACATTGATTATAGCCTATCAACCAAGTTTAAATATCACCTACACGTTACGGCTCCTTTTACAAATGTGCATACGCAGGCACATATATCTACCAGGTGAGGCTTTGTCCTTCGCAAAAGCTTTCCGTGCGTGATACTACCCTAACGTAGTGGGCAGTCGAACTTGTCTGAAAACTGAAACTACGCGGTCATCCATAATGAGCTCCTATATCATAAGGCCGGAAAACAGTACTTAACAACTTTCAACTTAAAATCCGTCGATTTTCATTCTAAATTTTATTTAACGAAGACTATTGAAATCAATGTTGTGAACACAAACGTCTGCAATCTTTGGTCTACATTTTAAAAATTGTATCCAGGGTCCTTGTAAAATTTAGTTATGTAGATGCCCCGAGGATTATACGATTTTCACCCATGACGCAATGACATCAACTTAAGACTGCTTATGATTTCGAGGGCGGCATCCTTGGCCGAATAGTCACTCCCTGTTGTTGTTGTTGTTGTTGTAGCAATGCTCGCCCCACCTAATAGCCGCGACCGATCACAAATTGTCATCAATATCCTCTAACGGGAGTCCAAGGAAACTTGCCGTCTCAACAGGGGTGGACCATAAGGAAAGGGGTGTTAGAGGCGTTGGTTCCACATTACAATTAAAGAGATGGTTGGTGTCATGTGGGGACACATTGCAAGCGGAGCATACATTTTGTATGTCGGGGTTGATTCTGGATAGGTAAGAGTTTAACCTGTTACAGTATCCAGAACGAAGTTGAGCAAGAGTGACACGCGTTTCCCTGGGGAGTATGCGTTCCTCTTCTGCGAGTTCTGGATATTTTTCTTCAAGTACTGGATGCACCGGGCAATTCCCGACATAAAGGTCCGACGCCTGTCTATGGAGTTCACCAAGGACCTGCTTGTGTTTTTCGCTTCATACGGCTGGGTTCTCAGGTGCCGTATTTCCTCAAAATGCTCACGGAGATGACTCCTTAGGCCCCTAGGCGGTGCTGGTTCGTCAATCAGATGTCTGTTGGGATGCCCAGGTTTCTGGGTATTCAACAGAAACTGTTTGGTCAGCATCTCATTTCTCTCCCTGATGGGGAGTATTCTCGCCTCATTATGCAGATGGTGTTCTGGGGGACATAAGAAGACAGCCCGTGGCGATTCTGAGAGCAGTATTTTGGCAGGCCTGTAGTTTCTTCCAGTGGGTGGTTTTTAGGCTTGGCGACCATATGGGTGACGCGTAGCACGTAATCGGCTGGCTAATTGCTTTGTATGTGGTCAAGAGCGTTTCTTTATCTTTTCCCCAGGTACTGCCAGCAAGGGATTTGAGGATTTTATTACGGCTCTGAATTCTTGGAACAATTGCGGTTGCGTGCGCACCAAAATCTAGATCCTGATCAAACGTCACACCCAAGATTTTGGGGTGTAGGACAGTCGGTAGCGTAGTGCCATCGACGTGGATGTTCAATATGGTCGACATTTGGGGCGTCCATGTTGTAAATAAGGTCGCGGAAGATTTAGTCGGTGACAATGCCAGGTTTCGCGAGGCGAAAAAACTGGAGAGATCAGGGAGATAGCCGTTTATTTTATTGCATAGCTCATCGATCTCTGGGCCTGGGCCTGTGGCCATTATTGTGCAGTCATCGGCGTAGGAAACGATTGTGACTCCTTTCGGTGGTGAAGGTAGCTTAGATATGTAGAAATTAAACAAAAGCGGGGATAGGACACTCCCCTGTGGCACCCCTTGTTTAATTCTCCTTTGTTTTGATGTTTCGTTTCTGAATTGCACCGATGCCTGCCGACCACCCAGATAATTTGCGGTCCACCTTTTAAGACATGGGGGAAGGGTAGACCCTTCCAGGTCTTGCAGTAACGAGCCATGGTTGACCGTATCAAAAGCTTTTGATAGGTCTAACGCTACGAGTACTGTTCTATGGTGGGGATATTGATTCAAACCGCAATTTATCTGTGTGCTAATGACATTTAGCGCGGAGGTAGTGCTATGGAGTTTTCTGAAGCCATGCTGATGAGGGGCTAGCTGCAAATGTGCTTGGAAATAAGGGAGCAAAATGGCTTCAAGCGTCTTTGCCACTGGGGATAGGAGAGATATCGGACGATATGACTTACCTACGTTAGCTGGTTTCCCAGGCTTTAGTAGCGGGACCACCTTGGCCATTTTCCATTTCTCGGGTATGACAAAGGTGGAAAGAGACAGGTTGAAGACATGCGCTAAATATTTGAAACCCTCTTTCCCTAGGTTTTTAAGCATCGGCATGGCTATGCCGTCTGGGCCCACTGCTTTGGATGGTTTAGCGCGACCAATGGCGTCCTCAACCTCTCTAGCGGTGATGGTAATTGGTGACGCGCTGAGTTTGTGTTTATGTGCGTGTCTATTGGCTCTCCGTCTATCTTTGTCGACCGTAGGATGCATTATATATTGTCGGCAGAAAGCGCTCGCGCATTTTTTCGCATCCGACAGCACCTTATCACCAAAGGCAATGGAAACTTTGTCTTTGTGCTTAGTCGGATTCGATAGGGACTTTACGGTGGGCCAAAGTTTACCTACACCGGTAGAGAGGTTACAACCTCTTAGGTGCTCTTCCCATTTCGCCCGCTTGTGTTCGTCCACAAGCAATCTGATGCGTTGGTTTATATCCCTTATTTGGGGGTCGCCTGGATCAAGCTGTCTTATAAGGTCGCGTTCCCTCGCTAAGCTCGCGGCCTCCGTCGGGAAGTGGGGCCGGATTACGGGAATTCTCCCGGCGGGAATGAAATGTGCCGAGGCGGATTCAATGACCTTACGGAAGGCACGCTCCCCTTGGCGGGCATCAGTCGGGATAGGGAGTGCAGCAAAGCTGCTGTCTGTTGCAGATTTATATTCTTCCCACTTTCCTTTTTTGAAGTTTATGAAAGTGCGTTTTTCGGTGACGATGAAGTCGGCGGTACGCTCGAACTAAATAAGTATGGGCAGGTGGTCGGATGCCAATGTTACCATCGGCTGCCAGTTGACGCAGTTTACGAGTTCTGCGCTCACGATTGAGATATCTGGCGAGCTATGACAGCTTCCTACCATACGTGTGGGGGCGTCTCCGTTTATTGTGCAGAACGTCGTTTCGTCTATTTGATCCGCCAACATCTCACCCCTACTGTCCGCCCGCAAGTTTGAATGCCATAGGTCGTGATGGGCATTGAAATCGCCTAAGATAATGCGATTGTTGCCAGTGAGTAAGGCCTCGATATTAGGGCGGTATCCACTGGGGCAACAGGTGACAGGAGGGATGTAGATGTTGATGATTTCTAGATTTGCATCGCCTGACCGGACAGATAGGCCTTGACGTTCTAAGACATTGTCCCTGCGGTCGATGCCAGGATCAAATATATAATATTGCACAGAGTGGTGTATAATAAACGCGAGGCCGCCTCCATTTCCGCTCTCGCGGTCTTTCCTGTGGACATTATAACCAGAGCAGGTCTGCAATGCAGATCTTGCTGTGAGTTTAGTCTCTTGAATCGCAGCAATGCGGATGTTGTGCCGCTTCATGAAATCGACTATCTCCGTAATCTTCCCAGTTAGTCCATTACAGTTGAACTGCAGAATTCTGAAGTGCATGAGGGGTGACGCCGCCACTCTAGGGGTAAGTGACGGGTGACTACGCCTAGGTTGTGGAAGGCCAGGACGCAATTGCTGTTGTGGCCTTGGGACTGGGCGCCCTTGGGCAAGCATTGGGGTACCCGGATGATTTGGGTTTGCGACCTGGCAACATGGCGCGATGAAACCCGTCGAGGGGTTGCCGTCGCGGAGGCCAGAACATCTGGGAAAGTGGCACCACCCAAGGCAGGAGCTGCATGTCGCAAACCTATATATTCTGTGCTGGCAGACGGTGCAAACGGAGGCAGGGACTAAGAGTCTGTTTCCCTGACCTGCACGATTGCTGCCAGAAAAGAGGGGGGTGAGAAGAAGACGGGGGCAGGGGTTGATGCTCAGCATTGCTACCAGCTCTACTACGAAGGTAGTAGTTATGAGTGGTATCAGCTGTTTGAGTTGTTGGCGCCGTGGGGCGCGAGCAGCAGCGGGTACTTGTTGTGGCTTGCTGAGCAGCGAAGCTGCTGGAAGGTAGTGGGGATACGCTTAGGCGTAGACTACGGGACGCCCTTGGGCGTGAGCAGCAAGGAGCCACAAAATATTTATAAAAGTTACGTGGACGTCGGGTTTTGGGATCAAGCCCAGAACAACCTGTCCGATGCAACCATCCCTTGCACGAGACACACTGAACAGAGTATGACCGTCCTAAAAAGATTCTTTTCTGGCAAATGCAGCAAAACCATTTCTCAGGACCGGGGTCAGGAGACGGACCCGGATTGGGTTCGATACCTTCCCGGAGTAAGAGAATATGTAGCAGTCCTGCTGCAAGGAGCTGCTGGGAGGATGACAATTTGTGGGAGGGACGAAACAAATTAAATGGGGTCACACTGAAATGACAGTCCTTGGTCGGGAAAAATCCCGAGTCGCTCCGGTACATAGAACCGATTGCCTTGGGAAACGAATAGTCACTCCCTAACATTTCAAGGTGTTTCTCTGGTGTAGCTCGGCAGCATAGCGCGACAAAAGTATCCGTTGGAAAGTCTTCGGAGCTACATCTAGAGCTTCTAGGAAAATGACGTTGACGAAGGTATGAGTTCGAAGTCGCAGTCCTATAGCTTCTGTACTGGCATATGGTGTGATGCTCAGGAGGCGTGATAGCTACTGGTGGTAGGGATTCTTACTGTTGGCACATCGGGAATTGTAGCTCTTAAAAAACAGTAGAAAAAACTGGAGGCGCCCTATGCCACGAGAGTCATGAGTATTAATAGACCATTAATAACAACCCTAAGTCGCCTTTGTGCGTGACCGCCAAGGAGCGACAAAGGATTTAAAGGAATTGTGTTCGCGACGATTATTAGGAGTTAACCCTAGGTGAGCTTGCACGGGATATGCAGACAAAAGTGTGACTATTTTATGTATCTCTATTTCTTAACAGCAGACGCAGTAGTACCAATTCCAAAGACCGGGGTTAGGTTCGAAGCCTCTCTGGAGCAAGCGAACGAGGGACAATCCCTTCGCAAGGAGCTACTCCTGAAAATTTTTGAACGGTCTGCGAGATCTTGATGCAAAAACCCCGGATATTTCCGAAATTGTCAACACGTTGATTTGTTTAAATACATACAAACAAAACCTTTCCTAAATATTATTTTTTTAAATAGAAAAATCAAGCTTTTTAAAGTAAGAACACCGGCGTATGCCGGCGCGCCGCCTACGCCGCCGCCGCCGATAAAGTGATCGGCGTAAACCTCTAGTGTGTGGGGGTTATTTTAATTTGGCGGCAGCAGTGGTGTGGTAGTAGCGTGCTCCGCCTCCCACACCGCGGGTTCTTGGTTCAACTCCCGGGCATAGTCACATGTAAAATTTAGAAAAAAAATGTTTCCAATTAGAAAAAAGTCGCACCGATATGTATAGAAAAGATAAGAAGAGAAGCTCGGTCTAAACCTCCTCGGAGGTAAATCGCGCCAAGTATTAATTTATTTCTTTAGTTATTTTAATTTGCATACAAATTTGTATTAATACTATTGTGCGCCGTGGCGCCCGAGCAGGGACACATGCACTCCCTAAAGTCCAAATAACTTCTAGATTTATCAGAAGTCTAACCATACTGATAAAATAAAGAGAAAAATTTAGGTTAAATAACCCTCTATTACCTCTTTCTATGACTATCTTTGCGCCTTCCTTTCAGAGCTGGGTTTGCAATGCTTATTTTTATAGTATTACAACGAACTTATGTTAGTCTAGGTCTTATTCGCTTTGCGGACATTTCGCTTCAATCTATCATAGCTACTAGCCTACCGAAGTCTAAGTCCTGTCGTTTTTTTACAGGCGCTTTGGTCAAAGTTCAGGAACAAAAAGGTCTAGATATTGTACGTCGTGATTGGTCGCAACTTGCCATTATGGTCGGTCGTATTGTACTCGATGAGATCCTCTCAGAGAAGCAACTCGATGAAAAATTGGATGCAGTGCATTCACATCTTGAAAAAATAAGAGGTCAAGTGGAAACAGGTGCTGTCCCTTTGCCAATGTACATTATAACCAAACAGCTATCAAAGGCACCCACTGAATTTAATAACGCCGCATCTCAACCACATGTGCAAGTAGCATTACGCATGAACTCTACACGCAATCGACGCTACAAAAAAGGAGATATGGTTGATTATGTCATATGTTTAGATGGCACCGATAATGCAGCCACGCAACGGGGCTATCACTTGGATGAAGTAAAATCGAGTGAAACATTAAAAGTGGACACCCACTATTATTTGGCACATCAAATACATCCGGTGGTGACGCGTATGGTGGATGTGCTCGAGGGCACAGATGCTAGTCGCGTAGCTGAATCACTCGGTTTGGATCCAAGCAAATTTAGAGCGGCAGCACAGAGGTAAGCCTGCAATTTAGCTTAACAGTTTTTGTTCATTATTATACAGTTTATTTTTTTATTACTTTCACACCTAGATCGCATCAAGAGCGCACCGAGGATACAACGGGAGAATCGTTAGTAAAAACTACTTTACAAAAATATCGTGAATGTGATAAATTTAAATTTGTTTGCATTGCATGCAAATCGGAAAATCTTGTTGCAACCGCTTATCGTCCAAATGCGTCGCACACCTACGATCCGGTGTTACAGAAATGTGCTAATAGCGATTGCAACACTGCACCATATCAATATATTATTGCTATACGTAATCGTTTATTACTCAGCATACGTTCGTATATAAAACGTTTTTATCAAAATTGGCTTGTCTGTGATGATCCATCATGTAATCAAAATACACGTTTCTATACACATGTAACGCGGGGTAATCGTCCTGTATGTCCATTTTGTAAAAATGGTTTGTTAGTGCGTCAATATTCGGAGAGGAATTTATACATACAGTTGAGCTATTTTCAATATATGTTCGATTTAAGCAAATATCAACATAAACGTAAGTAAAACTTAAATATATTAAAGGAAGTGAAATTGTTTTATGTTGCAAAATATCTGCTCAGTTTGGTGAGAAATCTCACGGCTTACGCGTAAAGACTTGCTCGAGTTTATTTACTGCATGGTTGAATTAAAATAAGAGATGCAGTTCGAAAACAAAGGTATAAACAGGCAGACTTATTCTTCTTAGTTGGCGCTTTATTGTTTAAAAGGCTTAACCGTCCAAACAAAGCCGTATATTAAGGGCCTATTACGGTACACAACTCAACTTGGTTGGGTTGTAATTAAAACAACTCAACTTTCAGACAACTCAACTCCTGTTTGGTATTACGAATTACAACTTATTTCAGTTGAAGTTGAATTGGTGCTGCCAAGCTAAGAAAGTGATGATTTGACAGATAAATGAACAGCTGATCAATTTGTGGCAGAAATTTAAGCATTTTCAAATGTGATTTTTTTATTAATGTTATATGAAATCTATTTTAAACTGGCGAAAATGTTGGTGATTGACATGTCGCGAATACGGAAACATTCGCGTGATCATTCCAATCCCTTGGAACTACCAAGCACCAAGTAAGAAAATGTTTAAGTGACAAATAATGAGCTTCATATGAAGTTATTTTGCAGATTGGAAAGGAAGCATTTTACTCAGTACTAAACAAAATTAAGAACCATTTCCGCATACGCGTTCGTATTTTAAAATTATGCGCCACACTCCGATTCCTTGCTGACGGCAGCTATCAAATATGCTGTGGAAATGATTTTGGTGTTGGACTGGTATTAGATATAATTGAGGAGCGTATTTGTGCGAAGTAGATTAAAACCCTAACAGAAAAAACTGTATTTTACTCAAATAGGATTCCCAGGAGTAGTGATTAGTATCAATGGGACTCGCATAATTTCACCTATTTTGGCTGCATCCAAACTGCGACCAGCCTCGTCCAACTATGGAATGTCACTACATAAAGTCAAAAAGTTATTCAATGTAATTCGTTTAAACGTTGGTTTTTCTAGAAATGTGTACAAAATTGTTGATTATTGTTTGATTAAAAAAGGTTTAACTACCGGCTTTAAATTTTTTGTTTTTTTTTGGTAACGTTTTATAAGCCCGTGCACCATCTAACTCTTATCAAAGGTGGTATCAAAAGACGGGTTTCCATCTCCGTTTTTAGGATTCGAAAGCGAAAATTAAAAATTTTATTTCTTTCGAAAGATATTTACAAAGACCCACAAAATGGCCCGAGAGGGTCCGAAATATGAGGCCCGGTCCACAGTTTTTTTTCACAGAACATCCTGCGTTGGCAGCCTTTGGCCGCGATTCGTAAAAATAATCCTGGTTGGGTCCAACATCTTTCTGCATTGCTGTATACAAAAAATCTGGCAAAATACAACAACCACATGAAATTAGATTTTATTAGAATTAATGTTTGTGGTAATTCTTTACGACAGCATGACACTGCTAATACGTGTCCAAAAATATCGAGAGAGGTATTAAACGACGCGTCTTGACATCAGTATTAATAATCCGAAGGCGAAAAATACAAATTTTAACTCGTTCAAAAGATATTAAACACAAACCGAAAAAAGACAACAACATTACAACAACCACATGAAAATCGCCAACTTCAACTGAAAATATCTCCGGACAGAGATAAAATGTTTATTTTCCGCTTTCGGATTATTGTTCTCGAGATTAATAGCGTCTTTTGGCACCTCTCTCGATATTTTTGGACGCGTATTAGCAGTGTCATGCTGTCGTAAAGAATTACAATTTTTGTTTTCGGATTCTTAAATCGGAGGTCGAAACGTGTCTTTTGATACCAACTTTGAAAATTTTTGTTAAAAATTAGGTGGTGAACCGTCTTCTAAAACGTAACATTTTTTCAAAACAACTGCAAAATTGTATGAGACAACTGCTAGTAAGCAGTTGTAAGATTTTGACGTCTTTGACAACTACACCAACACAAGGTTGTAAACGGCAATGCCACAAAAAGTTGTAAGGCTAGACAACTCAACCGAAATTTTTTTTGACAGGTTGAGTTGTAATCTGTAATACCAAATTGCGAAATTTCAACCCAACCAGAGTTGAGTTGTAAACGGTAATAGGGGCATTAGCTTAGACATTTTATTAACTGGAACCAATTAAGAAGCAAGGGATTTTAAATCATTTTCTACTTGGGGTTTTCATTATAATACTCAGCTGAGCAGAGCTCACAGAGTATATTAATTTTGTTCGATAACGGGAATCCGTAACGGCATAAACTAATCGAGATAGATATAGACTCCTCTATATGTGACCCGGCCTCTGAAAAGGTGGCTTACGACTCTTTTTTCTGGTTTCGAAAGTTTTTTATCTTTAACAGCTGTTTCTCACAATTTTTTTGAGTCATAAGCCACCATTTCATTGGGCGGGTCACATATCAAAATGATCTGGGCGAAAAAAGAAATTCCTTTAGCCATGTCCGTCCGTAAATACGATAACTTGAGTAAATTTTGAGGTATCTTAATGAAATTTGGTATGTAAGTTCCTGGCCACTCATCTCAGATAGCTATTTAAAATGAACGAAATCGGACCATAACCACACCCACTTTTTCGATATCGAAAATTTCGAAAAACCGAAAAAGTGCGATAATTCATTACCAAAGACGGATAACGCGATGAAACTTGATAGATGGGTTGCCCTTATGACGCAGAATAGAAAAATAGTAAAATTTTGGACAATGGGCGTGGCACCGCCCACTTTTAAAAGAAGGTAATTTAAAAGTTTTGCAAGCTGTAATTTGGCAGTCGTTGAAGATATCAATTAAATTTGGCAGGAACGTTACTCCTATTACCATATGTGTGCTTAATAAAAATTAGCAAAATCGGATGACGAACACGCCCACTTAAAAAAAAATTTTTAAGTCAAATTTTAACAAAAAATTTAATATCTTTACAGTATATAAGTAAATTATGTTAACATTCAACTCCAGTAATGATATGGTGCAACAAAATACAAAAATAAAAGAAGATTTCAAAATGGGTGTGGCTCCGCCCTTTTTCATTTAATTTGTCTAGGATACTTTTAACGCCATAAGTCGAACAAAAATTTACCAATCCTTATGAAATTTGGTAAGGGCATAGCTGGTAACTGTTTTCTGTGAAAATGGGCGAAATCGGTTAAAGTCACGCCCAGTTTTTATATAAAGTCGACCGTCTGTCCTTCCTCTTGGCCGTTAACACGATAACTTGAGCAAAAAATCGTTATATCTTTACTAAACTTAGTTCACGTACTTATCTGAACTCCCTTTATCTTGGTATTAAAAATGGGCGAAATCCGACTATGACTACGCCCACTTCTTCGATATCGAAAAATGAAAAAATGCCGTAATTCTATACCAAATACGAAAAAAGGGATGAAACATGGTGATTGGATTGGTTTTTTGACGCAAAGTATAACTTTGGAAAAAACTTTGTAAAATGGGTGTGACACCTACCATATTAAGTATGAGAATATGAAAAAGTTCTGCAGGGCGAAATCGAAAGCCCTTGGAATCATGGCAGGAATACTGTTCGTGGTATTACATAAATAAATAAAATAGCGGTACCCGACAGATGATGTTCTGGGTCACCTTGATCCACATTTTGGTCGATATCTCGAAAAGGCCTTCACATATACAACTAAAGGCCACTTCCTTTTAAAACCCTCATTAATACGTTTAATTTTGATACCCATATCGTACAAACACATTATAGAGTCACCCCTGGTCCACCTTTATGGCGATATCTCGAAAAGGCGTCCACCTATAGAACTATGGTCCACTCCCTTCTAAAATACTCTTTAATACCTTCCATTTGATACCCATGTCATACAAACAATACAAATACCCATGTCATACAAACATACAAACTCCAGGGTTACCCTAGGTTCATTTTCCTACATGGTGATATTCCCTTATTTTGTCTCCAAAGCTCTCAGCTGAGTATGTAATGTTCGGTTACACCCGAACTTAGCCTTACTAACTTGTTCACTTTACTGAGGTTACTCTTGAGAGGGCTGAGCTTCACAACCCTTGAAGGGTGGCTGTGTCCTCTCGTTAATCAGGTTTCATAATACGAGGCTATCTGAATTCGGGCACCGCAGAACTTTTACCAATCTAGGTAGCATAGATTATTGTTTGCTTATAACTTAGTGATTACCGCCTCATTCTATTTATATTTCAGATGTGCCACTCACTGCGGAAACTGAGGCTGCCTACCAATTGCTCTTCGACACTGTAAATAAACAACTTGAAAAATCTGCTTTCTGTACAATATCATTGGCAAAAATATTTAGTCATTTCAAACCGCTAGAGCAAAGTGATGAGATTTCACATAGGAAAATCGAGGTGCCGCAATTGGAGTTGCAAGTTGCGACAAGCCTAGATGACAACTAAACTTCTGTATGTAAACAGCAGCCAATCATTTTTATAAGAAAACACAAGTAATTCATAATTTTATAAGTACCTAGAATTTATATATAAAAAATATTCTTAAGCAGCTACATGCGTATTTTCATACCCACTTTTGCTTTATTAAGTAAAAAAAAACTAAAAAAACAATGTTTAAAATGTTTACTTCAATCAAATAACTTTTTCGTGTTTATAAAAAACTTAAACACAAATGTATAAAATATTGAAATCAACTTATGAAAAATAAAAACAAATAAAAATAATACAATAACAACAGTATGGAAAACAAATATGTAGGTAGTATTTTCGAAAACTATATGACATCAACTTAAAAATCTTGATATTGGAAAATAACGAAATGATTCATTGAATATATCGGTAAATGCACTGCTAACCAATTCGTTTATAATTGGTTTGATGACGGGAAACCCAATTGGCCACATACTATTTATAACGCCATCAGCTAAATTATCCAAACGTTCACGTCCCTCAGCCAATGCATTGGCAACATGCATTTTTAATCCACCAATACGATCAACTTCAATATGCACCTTTAACAGCGATCCTTCTTCACCCAGGCGACGTACGCTCGTTGTCTGACTATAATCGTATAATGTCATATTCCACAAACCGCGTCGCTTCACTGGTGCACCAAATAATTTACCCGAAAATTCATACCAACCATTTAAACTTTTTTCAGGAAAATATTGTGCATAAATAATGCGTTTATTATCGAAATCTGTACGATATTTAGTGATTGCTGAGCGCGTCCAGCCGTATTCGGAAATGTTGCGTAAAATTAATTTGAAACCACCAAAACCACTCTGATCACCACGACGCAGTTCGACAAAGGGTGAACGATGTGGATCGAAAGGTTTGATGTTGTAGGCGGGAACTCCTAAGTGAAATGCAAGTAAAATATGTATATTATTTGATTAAACCGAACAAACCCACTATGAAAAAACGCGAGTTCTTACCTTAATATACTAAAAGTGATATATCTATATGTAGTATATTAATATAAAGAGTAATTTTTCAGAAGTTCAATATCTAATGACTTTATGACGACTATCATCTAGCGTGTCGTAAAACAACTATTGTAAATCAAGCATTGATTCGGGAACATTATTAAATTTCTGCATAGTTTAGTACCTTAGACCCCTGTGGATTACATAAACGAACTATAAAAGCTTGCTCCAATCCTGCACACATATCCAAACCACTTTAACATTTTTTTTATAAACGGACACATCTAAGAAAGTTACATATAACTGAATGACAGTGAGCACAAATTACTTACTCGACCGAAGATCTCGGTTTTTCCTCAGAAGCAATGTTTAAAGAGGGAGTTTGCAAAGTTGTATGCGGTTAGTTGAGAGTCTAACAGAAACACAGAAGGTAAGTCACTTTTGGAATTGCGTAAGATATTGGCACTTGTTTAAAAGAGGGGGCGTGGTCGGCAGTCGGCTCGTATAGTTATATAGCAATTCTCCACACAATCTCTACATATTGTAACGAATTTTGGGAAATTCCGCTTATTTGCAACCTTCTACTAACGTTGGAATCACTAAACTGTTGAATAAATAACTCCACTACTCAATAATGCAAAATGGCCTTTATTAAAGTACTTCACAATAACACTTCTACTTCTCGACAGATAGCGTGCTTAAATCAAACTGATTCGTCGTGCCTCAGCTGCTGCTTTTATACTCTTTGGTTTCCTTGTTGACATAATTCTAGGCGTTTCTATTTCTAGAATTTGCTACTTTTTTACCAGCTATAACAACAGATGCTCGTTATAGCGTCTCATATGGGCGTGTATATGTGAGTGATACTTCCACCGATGATTGCCTACTTTTGGGAGTATTTCAGATATATGCACGTGTTTGTGCTGTTCTCTCCGCTGATTGTATGGACATATGTGTATACTCTTATGTTTAGCTATACTCTTATGTTTAGCCTGATATTTTAATTTTATTTTTTCTTATACAATGCGATGTCAAATGTTTATAACATACAAATTTTCTATGTACCTTTTTTGAATTTTTTAATTTTAAGAATGGCTCTGTATTTTACATATATATCTGTCTATTACAATAATTAGTCGACCGCTTTGTGTTTGCGTCGACTTTAAATAAATAAATAAATAAATAAATAAATAAATAAATAATGATTAATTTGTTTACGTACATACAAGTGTGGCAGCTTGCTTTATTGTTGTTGTGGCTTTATTTACTTAGTTTCAGATTAGTGATGTGAGTTGTCACTAATATTCGTCACAATATATAATAGCATAAAATGCTAGCTTCAACAGCCAACCAAGCTTCTTGCACATGGTCTGTACAATACTGTACGTTTAAAAATTGAAGTACTTGCCATACAGTTTTTAAAATTTACCAATTTTTGACAAATTTTTCAATATTGATAAAAAGAAAAATGGACACTAAAAAATTTTTCATAATAAAAGTTTAGAAGTTTTTTAAATTTTTTAAAAATTTCCATATGGAAAATTTGTTTGAAAATCTTAAAAAAATTGGTTTTTTATGAAAATGTTTCGAAATCAATTTCAAGTTTTGCCAATTTGGTAATTCTATACGACAGCATGACACTCTTAATACACATCCAAAAATATCGGAAGGACAAAAGACGCGGTTTGGTCTCAAATTCGCGAATCCGAAAACAGAAATAAAAAAAATTACGTCTGTGACGAGATATTTGTAAAATAAATTGCAACTTTTCATATGGTTGTTGTAATGTTGTTATACACAGAAGAAAATGTTGTGTAGAAAGGGATTTTGCACGGATTTAATTTTTGGTGGACCGCCCAGGGTAATTTTTTATAAGCGCAGCCGAAGGCCGCCAATGCAGGAAGCTGTTCAGCGCAAAAATACTAAGTACCCCCGGTTTCGGAGGGACTCGGGGTCATTTTTCGTTAATATCTTTTGAATTACTCCAAATTTTTGTTTTCCGTTCGGATTCGCGATCCTGGCACTAAGATGCGTCTTTTGACACCCCCCTCGATATTTTTGGACGTGTATTAAGAGTGTCATGCTGTCGTATAGAATTACCGGAAATTTTTTAAAAAAGTAAAATAAACAATTTGCATACCCAAAATGTGTATGTAATAACAGAATTTGCTAAGTCTTTGACAGTTTTTCTAAAGTTTTCAAATTTACAATTTTTTCGCAAAATGTTCTAAAATAATAAAAACAAAAATAACCGTAAAAAATATTTAAATATTTTTAAAAAATTTTAAATTTTTATAAATTTTGCTTTAGGTAACTGCTTTTTTTTGTTTTTTTTTGTAATTTAAAACAATTTCATGCTCGAAATTTTATGAGAAAGGTTTAAAAAATTATTCAGTAAAAATTTTCACAATTTTGTTAAAAATTAAAAACTAAACAAAAACAGGTTCAAGCATTTTTATAAAAGTATATAAATAATTTTTTTTTAATTTTTTTACATTTTTTTCTAAAAGTTTTTTTTACTAAGATAGTAAAAAGACATCCTTTTTGAAATTGTCAAACAATTTAAGTTAATTTAAAATATTTCGAATTTCGCTAAAATGGCAATACTCAAAAGTTTTCTAAGCAAAAAACTATATTTGTCACAAATCTCTTTGGTATTTGTAAAGTTTTTGCTAATTTTGTCGAAGCTCTGTAATTTTTAAGAAAATTTTTAAAATTACAAAAATGTATTTAATTTTCTGATATAAACATTTTTATCAAAATTTAGTGATTTTTTTTAAGTCCTGTGAAATCAACCACGATTTACATTTTTAAAGGTTTACTAAAAAAAAGTTTAAATTTTCTTCACATATTTTTGAAATTTATAAAAATCTCAAAAAATTCTGGAACTCTCTTAGTATTTGGAAATGATTCTAGAACTTAAGGAAATCTACATACCAACACAAAAGTTGACTAAATATTTTAATCAAAATATTTTTTTTATCAAAATTTTGTAGATTTGAAAAAATGTGTGGAAGTTTTAAATCAAAAAGCTGCAAGCCAACTCAAAAATTTACTTATATTCTGATCGAAATATTTTTTATTAATATGTAGTGAATTTTGTTTAAACTTAAGCATATTTGCAAAAATTTACTTTATGTTCTTAATATTTTTATTAAAATTTAGTAAATTTTTTTTTAAGTTTTGTTAATTTGCCCACAATTGTAAAACTCAAAACTTTACTAAGGACATTTAGATTTCTAGAATTCGCAGAGTTTGGAAATTTTTCTAGAACTTAAAAAATTTGCATACAACACAAAGTTTTATTTAATAAGCTGATTGAAAAATTTTTATTAAAATTTAGTGAAATAATTTTTAAGTTTTTCTAATTTGCCACAATTGCAGATTTTAAAAATACAAATTTTTGTCACGAATTTTCAGAAATTTATAAAAAATGTTGCGTGCTTGCAAATAATATTTAAAAAATATTTCAAGTCGGACCCGCAAGAAAGAATATTATAGGGACGCTGCATTAGACCCTTATGATACTTCAATTTAGAGCTTTTAAAAAAAGACATCCTTTATAATAATTTTTCAATAATAATTGTAATAATTTTTATTTTTTAAACGGTTTTATTTAGTTTGACTTGACAGGCTAGGCTGGTTGGCTGGCTGGCACGAATTTTGTAATTGAAATTTAAGTAACTTCCCGATAAGCTACAAGGTTGAAACTTGGAATATAGTTCAGAACCCGATGACAATGCAATAATAAGAAATCACCGCTAGGTGGCGCAAGGATCGAGATATTCACAAAAATCGTATTTGCGGTCTGATTTGGCTCATTTTTGGAACACACAATACATACAAGAATAGAAAGGGACTTATGAAAAAAATCTCCGCTAGGTGGCGCAAGGATCGAGATATTCACAAAAATCGTATTTGTGGTCCGATTTGGCTCATATTTTGAACACATAATACATACATGAATAGAAAGCGACATCAAGAATAGAAAGCGACCTATGAAAAAATCGCCGCCAGGTGGCGCAAGGATCGAGATATTCACAAAAATCGTATTTGTGGTCCGATTTGGCTCATATTTGAAACACATAATACATAAAAGAATATAAAGCGACCTATGATGTCCGATTTGGCTCATATTTGGAACAAATATTACATACAGTCCGGTAGAAGTGACATCAAATTATTTTGGAGTTGGAGGAGGGACAAGCATACGTGGCGCAGAGTCGAGTAAAGTCTTTAGAAGCATTATGTATTGAGGACTTTGATTGTAACAAATTCTCAGGAAAGAGTCCTTGTAATAATGAGTCACTAAATGGACTAATAGAATGAGAAATAATAGGCAATTAAATAAAAGCGTTGAACGCGTCATATTTCTATTGATAGTTATATATAAGACCAACAGAACCTTAATATAGTTATGCTACGCCTCACATTTTTAGAAATTTCACGCGCCCAACGCTTTTATTTAATTGTCAACGCCCTAGATTGATGAGTGTTATGACTAGTACCTAGCACCTACCTAATTATTTTCTAGCTTTTAGTATTGTTATTAATTCATGTAAGTATTGTTTTCAATAAAACCGTTTAACTTAAAAATTTTTTTTTAAATTATTTTACTTACCTAATTAATTTCCCTTTTTAAAATTTTTTAATTAACTTTTCTCACCTGTCGGATAATAGGCACGTAAAATCGTTAAACACCTCTTTCATACAATCATCAAAATCGCTGCTACCCAGCTTACATCTGCCTAAAAGGCGTGTAAAATCGTCGCCTACCGTTATTTGACCTTGACCATTTACGCCAAGATTTTTAGTAGCACCAGTTATTGCTATCGCCATTAGACTGCATTGTAGCAACAATTTGGACATAAATGCTAGCAGGGAAACGCGATTAACACGGAGGTCGGGTTGCGCATGCGCAGCAGTTACTCTGTTTATATGATTGCTGTTGTTGCTGGAACGATTACTACGTACGTGTGTATAACTAAAATTACTACTTGTGTGGTTGTTATTGCTGTTGTTGGACATTGAAGATATTTTTTTTTGTTTAGTAAAAGCCAAACTTCGTTGGGCAGCTGTTGCTGCTGATTTTGTTTGGAAGCTGTAGACAAGAGTTGAAAATCTAAAATATTTAATTATAAGATATTACTGATGTGAATGCGATTACATACGTACATATAGATATTTGTGCATAGTTTGCTTAAATAATAGAGATTTTAATTGTTGTTTATTATTTTAGACAATAGTTATTAGACGCACGTACGTGCATATTATCAATGTATTTATCAACTTTAAAAACCAAGTTAAATTTGAAAACAGTCTCACTTAATTTTTGGGATGTTGAATTACAGTTTTAGCATGATTTAATGCTTGTATATACTAGAATGACCACTGCCAATAGTATACTTATTTACTTGCAATCCATTTGCATCACATTTTAAATTCAACTAGTTACAAATAATCCTCTTTAAGAATACTGCCCCGCCTTTCCCAGTGCGATTTGTGGCGATGGAAGCAGCGTAAAATGAGATCTGAAGCCGTTGGGGAGAAGTGCGACATGCCTAGAGGCACGAACGAACCTAAACTTCTTCAAGCTGAATTGTTACTCTCCTGAAGAGCTTCCCACTACGCAAGAGATCCAGAGTAAGCTCCCAGCAAACACAGTATCTAACGTTAGATAAATATTGTTTTACATTAGAATTGTAATGTTGTTGCCAACAATCAGGTTTGAATTTGATTAGAGAACGATTTGAGAAACACTAGTAATGCGATGTTGTCACAGGATTTGGATAAATATATTTGAAACCCACTATGATTTACGAAACTTTGTTTTTCTAAATTTCAAACCCCTCCCGGTTTATTTTTGATGTGCACTACATGAACAATTAGGGCTAAGTATGTACGTGACCCTGCTTATTTTTTGGGCCAGTTAAAATATACAAAAAAAAACTCTGAAGCAAAAAGTTGAAAACGAGCTGACGTGAATATTTTATGGTGTGGGGTATGTGGCAGTCCGCCGTGGTGTGGTGGTAGCGCGTTTGCCTATTAACCGAAAATCCATAAGTTCTAAGTAATTTACGTCGTATTTAGACATGCAGGTTGCCACCTAATATGCACCATTTCGGAAAAACGCTTCGAAATCGTCTCGACACTTTTGTCGCAGTTTTAGGATGCTTGCAAGTGCAAACCGGGACTGTTTAAGGATTATTTGAGACTTATAATGACCAGTCCAAAAAAAACTGACTACCAATTCTAAAATATCAAAAAAGTAAAAGCTTTCAAAAAAGTCCAGTTCGGACATTTCAAAAAATTTGCCGCGTTCGATGAAGGTTCCAGATTCAAAAAGTTGACCGTTCTTAAAAAGTTGAAGTTTTCGAAAACAGTTGTATTTTTGAACAAGGGGCCAAATCCAAAAAGTTAACCAGCTCAAGAAAGTAATTTGTTCCAAAAAAGTACATGTTCCTAAAAAGGGACCCGTACGAAAAAGTAGAAGCTGCTTCCAAAAAAGCAAATGGTGATGAAAGGTAAACCGGCTCAGAAAAAAGTAGCTTTTTCCAAAAAGTGGACTGGTTTTATAGATTAAAGCTTACAATTATATAATAACTCCTTTACTATGGAGAAAACGAATTGTTACTTGTATATACTCAGCTCGAAACTCAAGTCTACTTTGTCTGAGTCGATTTTTGCGGACCAGGGCCTGTATTACGTGTTACGACAGTGACTGAAAACATTTCATCAAGCTATAACTATGCCACTGTCAAGTCTTTTCTAAAAATATACATACGTTATGGATCTACGAGTACTATTTGTCGCTAGTTCAAATATGCCATTAATCCGATCGCCCATTCAGAGCTATTGTGATTAAAAAATGAGTTTCGATCACGGATCGTAGACACTAGCCACGTATACGGGCCAGGCTTGTTGAATTTTATGGATACATGCGATCGGGTGGAATCCATCCAGCAGAAATATACACGCGTTATTTAAGCACGCATGATACGCCACACAACTCGCTGCATCTAGCTTTACCACCTAATGATATAACGACACGTCAGTGACTTTATATTAAGAAAGTGCGGACTGCATGAAGAAACGGTTGGGAGCTTTCTGGTAAACAATCCAGGCAGAACCACAACCTGATCTGAATTGAGCGTTTTTTAGTCCCAAAAATTCAAAGATACAACCGAATACACCCCCCCCCCAACCAACAAACAGTTTGTGGCCTTTTTAACCCTGCCTTTTTATTAATTACCCCTTCTCCCACCTTGTTAATGAGAGAACAGGGGGGGGAAAGCCGCCCCCAATCATATGAATTTCTCAGAAGAAGCGTAATTGTAGTTGAAAAGACGTTGCTAAGTGTTAAAATGACGAATACGTTCACCACTGTAAATGCGAAATCGTCATATGGAAAATTGAAATTGTCAATTTGTAAAATGCGGGAAAACTCCATATGGAAGCTATTGTATTGCCGGCCGCAAAGTTGCTGCCCACCAGGTCATTAATAATAGTTGCTGCATCTCTGCATTCTCACCTTTATATATTACACGATTGAATCTACTATTGTAATGAACTTAGGGAAATTCCGCTTATACTGAAGACCTTTCTCCAATCGGTCGAGATTAGTCGCTCCTAAACTGTGAATAACATCAGTCCAATATTCCTGTATTGCAGCACAATGTACTGTATTAGACGACTTTGGGGTTACTTCACAAAACAGCGTGCGTTTACTTCAGAAATTCAAATCGCCTGAGCATTAGTTCACTCTCCTTCAATCTTAGCAATCTGGCTCAGGCTACGCGTCTTTGCTCCCCTTAGTACCCTCTCTCACGTTTCCTGCAATCGTCAGACATTATTCCTCGCAACCCGGGTCTAGGCCTCTCCGTCCCTCCCGTGCTTGCCCCATTAGGCGTTTGCTCGCCCCCGGCATTCCTTCCCCCTCCCCTTCTCCGCCCTTCCAGACCCCTCCCCCCCCGCCACCCCACCTCCCACCCTCCCTTTCGCCCTCCACCCCCCGTTATCCCCCCCGCCCCCCCCCCCCCACCCCACCCGCCACTTCCCTGTAGCCCCCCGCCACTAGCCGTGCCCTCGCCCCTCCCCTCGGCCCCCTTTCGGCGGCATACCCCCCACTGTTTTTTGCGGGTCGAAAGGATCATCTGTATATACAGGACCACTCGAAACTGTATTGGCTCGCCCCTACACCTCGCGTCTTGACTTCCCCCTGTTTTTTTCTTCTCCTCTCTCTACCCGTACACCCCCTACCCCCTAGTCTGGGGATAGTTTTAACGTTGCCCCATCTCAGCTCAAGCAATATTTAGGTATAATGATCTAACAGCTCGCCCACCATTATTCTACAAGAAAAAAACATAATACAGCTAGAACAGCTGAGCGGCACATCCACAACGACGCGCAGTTACAAAGCACGACAACAAAATTGATCCCCCCTCCCCTCCCCCACATCCCCACCGCTCCCCCCGGCCCCGCCCCCCCCCTCCCCCCCCCACCCCGCTTCTCCCGTAGAATAACCACTACATGCCAAATCATCAAAAACAAAACACCGTCCCAGTAGACTACCGCCAAAAACCACCCCCATTTATCAATTCTACGCCTACCCCCAAAACAATTAATTAATTTTCGTTGCGCCTCGTCACACTTTTTTCCCTTCCGACAACCAAATTCCCTACTTGCCCCCTGATTTGGAAGATCATCTGTAGAAAAACACTATCCTATAACGAACCCCTTCGCCCGATTGTGAGGACGTAGCTTAGAGCGCGGTTAAGATTAAAATATGTAATATATAAGGAACTCTGTTGATAAACCAAAAAACACAAACAAACCTAAAAATCAAACAATTCCACCGAACTTACAAGGAAAGAAAAAAAGAGTATAATTTCTAACCACACAAATATACGAAAATAATACTGAATAAAAGAGAAAAAAAAAAAAAAAACAATAATAAAAAATAAAACAAGGACCAAAACAGAACAAAAAAAAAAAAAAACCAACAGAAGAGAAAAAAATATAAAAAACATAAAACCGCATAAATAAAATACATAAGACAACTAGTATAAATAAAATAACACATGAAAATACAAAAATAATCCAATCACTTTCATGTCTCACAATGATTCCAAGTTTGTTATTTTCCTCTTTATTTTTTAATAATGAATCAAAACATAAAAAAAACTATTAAAAGGAACTAAAAGAAAACTTAAAAAAAAAAACAATAAAATCAGCTAAGATATTCAAATAAAATGATCAAAACAAAAGAATCACCAAAAATCTATAAAATAAACACAAACTACAAAACTAATTTGTAAAAAAAAAATCTCCACAAAAACAAAAAAAAAAAAATACCCCCCCCCCTGCAGCCCAGTACCCCTACAAAATAGACTTTTAATTACTTTTCTTCAAATCGACGTTTGTTTTATTTTATTAACAATCAAAGACTATGGCCAACACAACTAGTCCCCCCACATAAGAGGGCACAGAGGGCAGTCCCCCCCATGCAACGCAGAGCACTAACCTGTGTCAGCATGCGCACTCTCGGAGGAGTTTTAACGCTCTTGTACCCCCACCCCCCCCCTCCTTCTCCCCGAACCCCCCCCCCTCCAGAACCCCCCATCCCCCCCAGCCCCCCCCCCTCCCACCCCCCCCCGCTTCATTATCGACCGCCACTGATCTGCAAGGCCCTGCCCGAATTACAGCGCCATGGCTTAAGTTACAGGGAAACGGGAGATGGTCTCTGCAAAAGGAACGTGAAAGTTTATAGAAACTGATAATTATTGCTTTATTTTAAACTGCGATGTCCATATTTAATACCATAACGGGGCATGAAAAAAACTTAACTCAAACACGCGCGATTCCTTCTCTATAACAATTGGCATTAGTAGCCTCTCCCTAATAATCTCCCCCGCGAATGTCCAGATCTGAAAAGTTGGCTAAGACCCTCTTGGTACTATTCTGACATCGTTTTACTAACAGGACGTGACTTTGAGCACATGACCCCCAACACTGTTTAATTCAACCTTAAAGCGTAATAACCTATAATAAATACAGATTTAAATTCATATCGCTTTATCAATTATGTGTACCCTGTCTGTCCACTGCCAACGGATGCTCCATTATAGACCTCTACCCCTCCTGCCGAGTCGCCGTTGTCTCATCCGTCCCCTCCCCACGTTCCCCCCCACCCAACCCCCCCCCGTCCTGCTTGGCCCCCGCGGCCCAACAGCCCCCACCCCACCCGTTCTGATGCCCCGAAATCTCGCCCCCGTGCGCCTGGGATAATCCTCCGGCCTTGCGCCCCGGGCACACCGAGCGACAAAACCCTCCCGCCCGAGCGCCCCACGGCATCGTTGCACCACCCCGTAACCGCCCCGCGCCCCCCCGATTCCCTCTCCCAACGACATACCACGATCACCCCCTACGTCTACAACAGCGCCCCCACCATACGAACACCGACGAATCACCCCCCCCCCCCCTTCCCCCCAACCTACCTCGTCAACCCCCGCGGCGCCCGCGGCTGAATATGCTTCCCTCTGGCCCTTTAACAGGTCAACCCCCCCAACCCCGCCCCCCCCCTATCCTGCCCTCGACCCCAGCACAGCCCAACTCAGCGAACATCAAGTAGCGCCCCCCACTCCCGCCCCGGGTGTGGTTAAGGAACCACGTGTGCACACACCATAGGGCATCAGCATCTATCTCCCCTCCCCCCCCCCCCCCCTCCCCCCGCCGGGGCCCCCCGCAAAATCTATGAGCTATAGTCCCGCCCCCCACGCCCCACCCCCCTCCCCCCTAACCACCCCACCCGCCCCTCCCCCCGTCTCCCCCCCCACCCCCAGCCCCCCCCCCACCCCCCCCCCCCCCCCGCCACCCCCCCCCCCCCCCACGCCCCCCCCACGTTTTCACACACGCCGGCCCTCCGCCGCCGCCCCCAGGGCACCGTGCCCCGGCGAGACCACCTGCTTCATTCTTCCCTTCGTCTTGCGCCAGCATAGTAAGACTCCGCAAATTCATTATCTTCACATTCCACAAAACCCCTAAACTACGCACCGAACGCCGTACCCACTGTACTCCCGCTCGCCGCTCCCACAGTACGAGCCCGAACAACCCCGTACACGACCCCACGCCGAAAATACCACATAACAGGAATCCCTATTTAGAATGTACCGAAAACATTTACAATAAAATAACGACCCCAGTCCCCCCCCCCAACCTACCATAACCCACCAAACCGCTTACCCCCCACACCCCCCCACCCTAACGTATCCCTTCAGTAATAATTTAAAAATAACCCCTCCCCCCCCCTGAGTTGGTATTAAAATATGTACTACCCCAAATTTACCCCTATTCCCCCACAGAACCAAATAATAATTTCCCCTAAACACCCCACACACCCCAAATCCCAACCTAGAACGACACCTCGCCACGAAAAGACCCCCTCCTAAACTACTCCACCCCAGACACACAATACTATCTTCTTTAAAGCCCACCCCCCCCGCCCAACAAAACAACACTTTCCCCCCCATCTCACTCCTAAACCGCCACTTAAAACCCACCCTTCCCTACCTACACCCCCACCACCACATTCTAATATACCCACCCACTACCCCAAAAACCTAAACCCACAAAAACAACCCCCCAAACAAACCCCCCCCCCCAACCCCACCCAGCCCCAACATAACTATAAAACACACCAAGTACCCCTCAGAACCACCCCACTACACCCAACTAACCCATCCCACATATGCCACACCCCAGACCCCCCCAACCTAGTCAACACCCACCCCCCCACCCACCCCCGAAACCCCAAAAAACTACTCTATAAACCTCACCAACCCAACCCTTATCCTACCCATCCCATTACCCGATTCTAAACCCCCCCCCACACATGCATCATTTAAATCTATCCCTTACTAAAACCAACCATCAACAAACCACCCCCACATCCCATACCCCCCCCCCACCCCCCCCCCCCGCCCCCACCCGAACCCCCCCCGGCCGCCGCACCGAAACACACCCCCCAAACGACCCAAACTACCACTCCCCAAACACGGGCCGGTCACCCCCACCCAACGCCATCACCCCGCGGAAACTAAATATACAATCCCACCAACAACCCTCCACCACCCCAAACCCCCACAAACTCTTTCAGTCTTTTAAACAAAAAGGATGTAATGCCCTTCAAAGTAACTCCCCCCAACGCTTTCACCTAAACCTACACCAATAAAGTGTCCCAATCAAACCCACCATCACCTTTATAAAACAATATCTCCATCAGCCGCCTCCTTCTACTAAAAGTCAAATGTATCACCCACGCCCCGCCGCCCGACCGGCCCCCCCGAACCCCCACTACCCATACACAGCCCACAGATTCCCCAACACACACCCAATCCCCATTCTGTCAGGCATCACAAACGACCGGAAAACAACATCACCCAAGAACAACGATTGCCCTGCCTTCCCCGACTCCCGTCCCGCCCCCCCCCGAGACCCCGCCGCCGCCCGAACAACACCACACAGAAACACCAAAATATTCACCACCAACCAGCCTTAAAAAAAATACCCCCAAAAACCACAAAACCCATACTATTAATAATAAAAAACCCCAACTCAATAACACCAAACCCCAACAAACAGGCGGGCCCATCCAATCTCGTAGTGGTTTTCGATAAATAGAACCGCCACCGCTGTTCTTTATTTGTTATTTTTCAGCACACTACCCAAATTAGACCATAATCTTATTCCCTCTAGCCTTACCCCCCCAAAAGTACAACCCAATTTTTATTTTATATACAACCCCACCCTACCCCCGAGATATGCCTCGTTAATCTTCCCCACCCCCTCACCATCCTCGCGTGTGACTTCCCCCCCACCCCTCAACGCGAATCCCCTTTTGAATCACCCGCCCAGCACGCCGACCCCCCCGGCCCCCCGTCTACTCTCG
>JARSSU010038589.1:0-10183 GCA_029619165.1 Eurosta solidaginis
TATTAGAGGATTTGCAAGCAAATTCGTTAGAGTATGTAGCTATGGTAATCGTTTTTTTATTATACTATTATCAAACATGGGTTTGGACAAAACGTTTATTATATTACTCATTTTTTAAAATAAATCCTAGACTTATTAGGAACTCCTTATTCGTGGGGGTTAAATCAATTTTATGTTGAGCAGAGATTTTACTTCTTTAGATGTGTAGATTTTTGTTTTTGTAGCCAATACTTTTGAGGCTGATTGAAAACTATTCAAAAAGTCTGTATGTGGTGGCTTTTTATTAAAATTATCATTTTTTAGATAGGTTTTAAATGCAGTCTTATTGATATGTTCTCTCCACGAAAATTATCCAAGCTACCAGTTTGATCAACAACTCCAAGAACTAGAGTTCTTATTTGACGGGTATTAACCGGTAAATATATAATATTAGCAGGTGTTTCTGAGATTTTATATCCTGGACTAACTCTAAGCGAAAACTGATGAATTGTATGCACAGATAGTTCATTTATATATGATCCGTTGATGATATTACATTCAAACAGATATCTTGTTTATTTTTGTTATATCCACTGATTGTCGGAGTAATGAACAATCTCTGGCTTCAGTACTCTTATACTGAAACCTAGTAATGGACCAATTGAACATTCTTTATCAAAATTTAATTCTCCTTAAAGCTCATATTTTCAGTTCGAAATGTATTAGGGTGAGCGCTAATATCATATACCCTTGATTTGAAGGGTCATATATTTTACTAATTGTCTCAACTATATCATCCATTTCATATGTTCCAACAGGTATCTTAATAACATTCGATCCAATGTGAAACAATTGTTTTCTTTTTCCACATTTGGAATTGTATGATATGAGTCAAAACTGATTAACCCACAGACATAATCTTGTTTGAGTTCAATGGGAGGGAAATAATTTGCAATCAGTATAGATGAATTACCATTTATTGTTAATGGAATCGACATGTTGATAGGCTATCATTAAATACTTAACTGAAATAATTATTAAAACACTTTTCTATTTATTTGTTTATTTATTTACTTTATTAATTTAAATCATTGACATCCACCCAGGAAATGTGTTCAGAAGAGAATCCTAACCATTTAACATAAACTATATTGTTTCGACGTCTCAAAACTTAAATATACATGAGGGAGTTTAGTTTTCAAAAGTTCATATCCATAAAATCCTCCCTTAATTGCATTACCTTGATAGTCTTCAAGTATATATTTTGGAGGGTTTGTGTTTTTAATTGACTTTATTTTAAAAACTTCTGTTGTCCAATTTGGTGTATACCCTTTTTCAAATACATGTTTATATTTACTTATTCTAAACTCATCATTAATTTTACATTTTGGTCTATGAAAAACTTTTAAATTGTTGTATGCAGTGTCCAATAAATGTTGTTCATTCGAGGAATTTACCTCATTTGGAGTCATTTTGATGGTCTTGTGAATAGTATTATTGTAAACATTGACTCAATTTTTATAGATATCAATCCATTGATAAGTTCCCCGAAAACTAAATTCTTTCCACATCATTCCTTTTAATGTTCTATTGAATCGCTCTATTATAGATGCTTTTAATGATGAAAATGTGAATAATTATTTATATTTTTTGTTTGTAATAATCTTTAAATAATAAAGTTAGTATTATAAAATTCCTTTCCATCATCTGTTTGCAGGTTTTTCGGTATTCGGTTACTTGAATTTAAAATCTTAGCCACTGCATTTGTGACATTTTCTTTAGTTTTATCTTTAACTGCTTCAGCCCATGATTTTTTGGAAAATGTATCGATTACAGTTAATAGATACTGATAATGATTATTACTATTTGAATACTGATCATTACCACCAAGTCAGCTTGCCATAAATCATCGATTCCTTTAATAATAACACGTCTTCGTTTAAAATTTTTTCTAGCTTGTTTATGTAATTCTTCTACAATAGCTCTATTGTTATCCATTTGTTAATGCTTTTATAGCAGGGAACTTTATTTTTAGCACTTCTACATCTTTTTCCGTAGGATGTTATTTTTAGAACTAAATTTTAATGGTTTGAGTCCCATTGCCATTGTCCATTGATTCTCTATTCAGACCATACAAGGTATCAAGCATTTTAATATCTTTAAGCAATGTTTATATTGTGTAATAGTAAATTGCGCGGTGGGGGTGAGTAAGCTAACCCGTTTATAATCTTCATTTAGTTGATTTTGCTCTGACGTTTTACAGGTTATGTCTTTCCCACATATTAGGATCTTCTTCGATTCTTCTCAAAATGTTCAGTTAGAGTAGTATTATCATTTAACGTTTCAGCTTTATTTTGACTTTATACAGCCTTGTTTAGTAATTGTTCATCATTTAGTAAGCTGGGAATATGCGCGGCTGGTCGTTCACAATTATTCATATAATTTATTTTTTCTTTAACGCCGATAACACTATCTAATTTTTGGTTTTATCAAAACATTGCTTATTAATGATATCACCAGATTTTCGCTTTTCAGGTTTTTTATCGATATCTGATTAAGTTTTCATTACATTGCTTTGTACAGCTCTTTTTATTAATTCGTCATCATGAGGTTTACTTGGAATATACGGAAGCTGGTCTTTTACAGCCATTCATAAAATTTATTTTTCTCTAACCCTAACAAAATTATCTGGTTTTTGTTTTTTATTAAAACATTGCTCATTAACAATATCAATAGGCTTTCGCTTCTTTTTTGTAGGTTTCTCCATCGCTTTGCCTCTCAACATTTTCTTTCCGAGAACTATCTGTAGAATATTCTAAATCTGCATCGTTCGAATAAATGTTTGTTTTGCTACCAAGATCATTATCATTCACATATTTTCAACGGTTGGCAATGTATCAACTTCCATGTCTTTACTTTCTTCTGCACTGTCCGCCTGCAAATTTCATCATCGTCATCATCATCATCATCATCACCATTATTGTTATTTTGGTGATAACCATAAGGACAAAAAGGAACGGGGATTTCACCTGCTTTGGACTATAAGGGTCGATCCAAGGAATGAAATAAAAGAAGGCGAGATGTGTGATATTGGCACAAGTTCAATATTTAATTCAATTGAGTTCGTATATTAATGTTAACACGTAAAACCTCTTATGTTTTATATAGAATTCAGTATGAGAGTTTCAACTTTACGTTGATTTTAGTTTTAACTTAAGCGTATCTTGAAAGTTATTTAAATGAACAAGTAAAATGAAATTATGTAACTCTGAACAGTGATTTTAATTGAACGCACTACAACTATCGGTGGCACAAACACTGCGACGATCGGAATGCTTTCGTGCTGATACAGTTTACCTGTGTTGATTGATGAAAGTTGTAGAAACAAAGGAGAGCGAATTCAGGAGCGCGCAGCGCTTTTATAGCCTTTCCAACACTGTTGGAAGTTCGAAATAAAACAGGGATGCTTCGCTATGGAACGACACGCAGGGATGCGTGATGGGCTTTGGGATCGCAGGGTTGCGTTTCCTTTAAGTGACGTAAGTCACTTAAACATGGCGCCTCCGTTGCACTGGTGCAAGGGATGCTCTCAGTTTCTCGAGTGCACGAATGGCCATATCGAGTTGCTTGTGATGTTCTTTGAGTCGCTTCACCTGTTTGCGGGTTCCTCTACTTTCGGGTTCTCTTTCTCCGAACTCTCGTTTGTGTAATAGGGTATGGTGCAGTTCATTACATACTTTGCAAGTTTCTGGACTTGAGCATTGCCTTGTGTTGTCGTGCGAGCGAGCCAAACAATTTGGGCAGTGTTTGAACTGCCGCACTATCTCCTTACGCTCGTTGACCATCATTGCCCCGAACTCCTTACAAAACCGAAGAGGATGGTATCTGAGGCAGACCGTACATTTGTGAATGGCTGGATCTCGGGTGCCTTCTGTTGGTGGCCACAACCTGTAAATGTATGAATAAATAAGAAATTCTTTGCAAACTTAATACTAATATATGTGATTGTGATCATTAAATATCCAGTGTAAAGTTGGCCTGTGGGGTATCAGATGCAATAGGGAGTGGACAGAGCTTAAGAATCGGTCGTGTGAAAATTCCATTTTGTGTCTTGACATCCGCCACTCGCACACGATTAACCGATCCATAACACCTTCTCTACACGTCCTAATCTCCATTCTTTGGGGGGTGTTAGCTCGTTTTTAATGACGACGAAGTCGCCAATGGAAAGGTTTGTTTGAGGTAGCTTCCATTTGTATATCTGATGTAGCTCTTTGAGATACTCTTCTTTCCAGCGCAGGCTGAACTGCTCCATAGGTCGCTGGTTCATATCCGGCTCGAAGGACCATGTTAATTTTGGTGATAACCAATAAGGAAAAAAGGGAACGGGGATCTCACCTGCTTTGGACTATAAGGGTCGATCCAAGGAATGAAATAAAAGAAGGCGAGATGTGTGATATTGGCACAAGTTCAATATTTAATTCAATTCAGTTCGTATATTAATACGTAAAATTTCTTATAGTTTATACTAGAGTTCAGTATGAGAGTTTTGACTTTACGTTAATTTCACTTTTAACTTAAGTATACTTGAAAGTTATTTAAATGAACAAGTCAAAATGGAATTATGTAACTATGAACAATGATTTTAATTGAACGCACTACAACTATCGGTGGCACAAACACTGCGACGATCGGAATGCTTTGGTGCTGATACAGTTTACCTGTGTTGATTGATGAAAGTTGTAGAAACAAGAGAGAGTGAATTCAGGAGCGCGCAGCGCTTTTATAGCATTTCCAACACTGTTGGAAGTTCGAAATAAAACAGGGATGCTTCGCTATGGAACGACACGCAGGGATGCGTGATGGGCTTTGGGATCGCAGGGTTGCGTTTCCTTTAAGTGACGTAAGTCACTTAAACAATTATAAGTAGTAACATTGTTTTTATACTCAGTTGAGCAGAGCTCACAGAGTATATTAACATTGATTGGATAACGGTTGGTTGTACAGGTATAAAGGAATCGAGATAGATATAGACTGTCATATATCAAAATCATCAGTATCGAAAAAAAATTCGATTGAGCCATGTCCGTCCGTCCGTCCGTCCGTCCGTCTGTCCGTTAACACGATAACTTGAGTAAATTTCGAGGTATCTTGATGAAATTTGGTATGTAGGTTCCTGGGCACTCATCTCAGATCGCTATTTAAAATGAACGATATCGGACAATAACCACGCCCACTTTTTCGATATCGAAAATTTCGAAAAATCGAAAAAGTGCAATAATTCATTACCAAATACGGACTAAGCGATGAAACTTGGTAGGTGAGTTGAACTTATGACGCAGAATAGAAAACTAGTAAAATTTTGGACAATGGGCGTGGCGCCGCCCACTTTTAAAAGAAGGTAATTTAGAAGTTTTGCAAGCTGTAGTTTGGCAGTCGTTGAATATATCATGATGAAATTTGGCAGGAACGTTACTCTTATTACTATATGTCTGCTTAATAAAAATTAGCAAAATCGGAGAACGACCACGTCCAATTTTTAAAAAAATTTTTTTTAGATTCAAATTTTAAAAGAAAAGTTAATATCTTTACAGTATATAAGTAAATTATGTCAACATTCAACTCCAGTAATGATATGTTACAACAAAAATACAAAAATAAGAGAAAATTTCAAAATGGGCGTGGCTCCGCCCTTTTTCATTTAATTTGTCTAGGATAATTTTAATGCCATAAGTCGAACAAAAATTTACCAATCCTTGTGAAATTTGGTAGAGGCTTAGATTCTACGACGATAACTGTTTTCTGTGAAAAAGGGCGAAATCGGTTGAAGCCACGCCCAGCTTTTATACACAGTCGACCGTCTGTCCTTCCTCTCGGCCGTTAACACGATAACTTGAGCAAAAATCAATATATCTTTACTAAACTCAGTTCACGTACTTATCTGAACTCACTTTGTATTGGTGTAAAAAATGGCCGAAATCCGACTATGAACACGCCCACTTTTTCGATATCGAAAATTACGAAAAATGAAAAAAATGCCATAATTATATACCAAATACGAAAAACGGGATGAAACATGGTAATTGTATTGGTCTATTGACGCAAAATATAACTTTAGAAAAAAACTTGATAAAATGGGTGTGACACCTACCATATTAAGTAGAAGAAAATGAAAAGTTTTGCAGGGCGAAATCAAAAGCCCTTGGAATCTTGGAAGGAATACTGTTCGTGGTATTACATATATAAATAAACTAGCAGTACCCAACAGATGATGTTCTGGATCACCCTGGTTCACATTTTGGTCAATATCTCGAAAACGCCTTCACATATACAACTAAGGGCCACTCCCTTTTAAAATTCTCATTAATACCTTTAATTTGATACCCATATCGTACAAAAACATTCTAGAGTCACCCCTGGTCCACGTTTATGGCGATATCTCGAAAATGCGTCCACATATAGAACTAAGGCCCACTCCTTTTTAAAATACTCATTAACACCTTTCATTTGATACCCATATCGTACAAAAAAATTCTAGAGTCACCCCTGGGCCCACCTTTATGGCGATATCTCGAAAAGGCATCCACCTATAGAACTAAGGCCCACTCCCTTTTAAATACTCATTAACACCTTTCATTTGATACCCATATCGTACAAACAAATTCTAGAGTCACCCCTGGTCCACCTTTATGGCGATATCTTGAAAAGGCGTCCACCTATAGAACTAAGGCCCACGCCCTTTTAAAATACTCTTAACACCTTTCATTTGATACCCATATCGTACAAACAAATTCTAGAGTCACCCCTGGTCCACCTTTATGGCGATATCTCGAAAAGGCGTCCACTATAGAACTAAGGCCCATGCCCTTTTAAAATACTCATTAACACCTTTCATTTGATACCCATATTGTACAAACGCATTCTAGAGTCACCCCTGGTCCACGTTTATGGCGATATCCCGAAAAGGCGTCCACCCATACAACTAAGGCCCACTCCCTTTTAAAACACTTATTAACACCTTTCGTTTGATACCCATATTGTACAAATAGCGATATCTCGAAAAGGCGTCCACATATAGAACTAAGGCCCACGCCCTCTTAAAATACTGTAACTAATTTGCTTGCAAATCCTCTTATTTGCAATCCTCTGCTAAGTTCGAATCACTAAACTGTTGAATAAATAACTCCAATTGTAATAATGCAAAATGGCCTTTATTCAAGTACTTCACAATAACACTTATACTTTGCAACGAATAGCTTGCTTAATAACCAAACTGATTGACAGCTCAAATGAAACTCTACTATTCAAAATAATACTGCTATAGCTCGCTAGATAGCGCTTAATCCAAATCTCAAATCAAACTGAATTACTTCTTACTCGCTTGCCCCGCTTTTATAGTTTACGCTGCATACTTCTAGGCTCTTCGATTTCCAGAACTTACTAGTTGTTTCGGCTACAAAATCGCCAGCCACAACTACGTGCACAAATTATTGCTCTCTCTTGTGACAACTCAGATAAGATATATGCATGTGTTTGTAGTTTACAGTCTCCCGCACACACATAAGCGTATAAGTAAATTCATCGGTGTGTGACATCTCATCTCTCGCTGCCTTGTATGTAAATGTTGCTCGTCGGAATGTGTACATATGTGTAGACGCAATTATTGATTCGTTTATGTAGATACATAATGATTGAATTATTGATGTGAATTCACGTCACTGCTTAGCATCGGCCTGGAGATGGCAGCACTCCTCAGTTTTGCTAATATTCGTAACACTGCCCTCCACCTAAGTCTGATCGTCCCGATCAGACAAATCTCCCAATCTAAACGCCGCTAGCATCTCCAAATGTACCACCCTTCTAATCCGTGGTTTCCCAGTGGTTTGTATGCGGTAGATGGTATCACTGATCTTCTTCACAACTTTGTACGGGCCTTCCCAACTGCACCGAAATTGGGCTGGAACACCTTTCCGCCGGTGAGGGTTGTTTAACAGTACCAAATCTCCATTCCGGAAACCTTCCGAATTATTTTCCCTGTCGTACCTGTGTTCCATCTTACTACTCATTATTCTGGATCGTTCCCTCGCAATCTGTTTCTTGGCCAATGAAGAATTACTTCGCAGAGCTTGCGCTGGACGGATTTCCTTTGCATAATCAGTATCGTTCCGACGCTTCACAACAGTAGTGTGCCTTGGCTTGAAACCACCATTGCATTCTTTCTTGGTTTTAGTACGTCCGTTAGGGCTTTTCAATGCCAGTGTTTCTCTCACAGGTACCTTCGGTTTTGATTTGTTTGGCCCATTTGTTCCATCAACCTTTACCTTTGAATTTCGTGGCCTTCGTCGAGTCTTCTCCACCAGTACCCGATTACTGCTGAACCCTTTTTCCAAACTAAAGTTAAGTGGCACATCTTGGTTCTCATAACGCATCACCCTTCTCTGCATATCGATCTTGATGTCATGGTCAACCAAGAAATCCACTCCCAATATAACTTCATCAACAATCTCCGCCACAACAAATTTGTGTAGGACCATGACCTTCCCAATCAATACTTCACATATCACTTCTCCCTGAACTTGGTTATACTCGCCAGTGACCGTACGCAACTTTGCTCCAGGTAACGGTTTTACTCTCCTGTTGACCAAGTCAGATCGGATCAAGGAATGAGATGCGCCCGTATCTACAGTCAGTATTCGTTCTTTGCCATCCACATTCCCTCTGACGGTAAGACTGCTTGATTTCCTTCCAATTTGCGACACAGATATCACAGGGCATTCAATAGCTGGATCTAGCTCTCTACCTCTTACTCGCTCTTGCTCATCTCCTCCAGCTTTGCGTTTACGGCCACCCACATTGTTGGAACTATTAAGACCAAGATCGCAATGACGTGCTATGTGACCGGACTTCCCGCATTTGAAGCATTTGATAACTTTTTCACTTCGCTTTTGCGATCCTTTCAGTGCCTCCAATATTGCGTCTACCCACTCTGGCCTTTCTACTTCCACACGGCGTGCTTTGAAAACTGGCTTACACAGAAGCGACGCTGTTTCCTGAATCAGAGCTTGTGACACCGTTTCTGCGAATGTTGGCTTTGGGTTTGCGTATGTAGCTCGCTTTGTTTCGACGTCCCGTATGCCATTTATAAAGCTCTGAATCTTTACCCTTTCAGTGTATTCCACGGGTGCATCCGCATTTGCAAGATGAGCCAATCTTTCAATGTCCGAAGCAAACTCCTGCAAAGTCTCGTTAGCTTTTTGGTAGCGGTTTTGCAATTCTATTTGAAATATCTGTTTCCTGTGCTCGCTTCCGTATCGCCGTTCTACAGCAGCCATCAATGCGTCATAACTGTTCCGTTCGTACTCTGGAATAGTCTGTAAGATTTCGGCAGCTGGTCCTTTCAATGCTACGAAGAGTGCGGCAACTTTATCTTCCACATTCCAGTTGTTCACTGCTGCGGTCTTCTCAAACTGTAGCTTAAAGACCTGGAAAGGAACAGAACCGTCAAAGGATGGTGTTTTTACCTTTGAATTACTAGTTGAAACTGCTGGGCGATTTAGTTGCAACTGCTCGATACGTCCTCTCAAAGCATCCACCTCGGCCTCGATTTTTTCTTCAAACTGTAAAATTTTTGTATCTTGCGCCTCCAACTTCGAGGAAATACGTTCTTCTTGCTCTTCCAGTTGAGCAGAGATCTGTGATGATATCTGTGCTGAAATTTGCGCCGACATTTCGGATATCCGTGCCTCTTGTGCTTCAATCTTCGCTGTTATACGGTTCTCCTGCGATTCCAGCTGAGTTTCCATCTTGGATGTTATGCGTGTCTCTTGCGATTTCAATTGTGATGACATGTTGGTAGATATTTGTGATGACATTTCGGACATTTGTGCCGATATTGCAGCCAACATCATGTTCAGGTCTGTGTTCGTCATTGTCTGCGGTGTTTCATTTTTCTCTTCAATTTTTGCTGTTGTCTCGTCCTCATCAGGATAAAAGACATACTCGTCCACATCAATTCCTTCTGCTTCCATTGCCTCTCGTAGCCGTGCCTGAAGTTCGAGTTTAACGCCACTTGTATTCAATCCACGGCTCTCCAACTCCTTCTTTAGTTGCTGGATCTTCAATTCACTGAACTTTGCCATGTCCTTGTTGTCCTCTGGAATTTATTCAACAATTCCTCTTCTGACACCAATTGTAACGAATTTGC